>VTPC01003914.1:70798-105085 GCA_011009095.1 Ignelater luminosus
TGCAAAAAGTGGACAGCTAATTAGTGTTAAAACAAATATTTCTAGTAAGGAGAGGATGATTCAGACTGTAGTAAGCTATAATTTATTAAAACATTTATTACAGTCCCATTAGATGCATGGAACGTTTTAATTGGATCTTTCCATGGTGAGATTCTATTGGCAGTTACATGGCAAAACTTCCATTATCTCTAGAAACCAGTAAGTGCCCCAAATTCCATTCCGAGGATCAAATTGATCAAAAGTAGTGTTTAGGTTTGAAGTGGAAATACAAAGTTTTGCTCGAAGCAGACTCTTGGTCAGGACTATACAAGCCATGTTGAGAAAAAAAAATTCACTATCTTTTAGAAGCGACAATTGAATATAACTGTCAGAACTTAAACGATCTTCAATCGAAACGGAAACACTGGTCGTCTACCGCGAATGAAATCAAAAACTTCTTGGTATTGATACGGATACAAAAAAATGCGTTTGAAGGGAAACATTCTGGCTGTCCTGATTTATTTAAGAGTCAATGTAAAAGTAAATGAAAAAGGTTCGACATTTGATTGACTCACTGCAACGCAAAATCCCAAAAATGAATTCCAATTCCAATTTTCTCTTTGCATAAATTTGCTGAAGTACTCTCCAGCTGTATAAAATTGAAAAGTTTTGCATAACACTTAAGGATCTTTGGTATAGTCACTAAATCGGTAACTGACAAGCTAGATCCTTACGGTACAAGAGATCTTGGGTTTATTAACAGGTATAATTGCAATACAATAAAAAGTCAATTGAAAGAGCGCAATGTTCAGAGAACCATCGAAAGAATTGATTTTGCAAGACTGATTGACAACTGTGCCAAAGAAAGTTCATTTTAAAATTTTACTGCTGGAATAAAAAAAACCATGAGTTTTTCGCTTCATTCTTTTCTCGATGATTTCACTTCAAAGCGAAAAGTTTTGGCAGAATAAATACATCCTAGTACATATATTAAAAACTTCAAGAAATCTAAAGCAAAGCATACTCATTGAAAATTCATGAATTGCTTCGATGCATTCTCAAAAACTTCCGTTTTCAACATAAAAAAATTGATTATATTACATTAACAAGAACAAATTATTTAGAACACTTCATCAAGTTCTTCTAAATCAGACTTGAAATATTTGCAGGACAGATAGATTTTTGAATACTTTTTTTTTCTAATATAATCATAATGAGAGCTTTACGTTGAAGTGTTTTTCTTATACAGACTTACTTGATCAAATTGTGCATTTTGAGCAGCATTCCGGCTCAATTTCAAATTAATTTGTACACATCATAACCACGTAAATAAAATAAAATGCACATATCTTTTTCATGTCTTTACTTACTTACCATAATGAAGGGGGTTTGGTTATTGTTTGCTCAAGAAAAACTTACCTGAAACAAAAGAACATACCATTAAACAATGAAATTTATGAAATTAATAATAAGATATGATTCATTCAAGCGCATCATATGAAACTTGACAGAAATGCTCTAGAAAGAATCAGGAACCCTTTGCATTTAATTTTTTATGTTTTGAGTGTAGTACTGCAGGATTTCTTCAAAATTTAACGAATTAAAATCATCTAAGCAAGGTAAATAATGAGAAAATGTTTGAAATTTCTTTTATTTGGTTTTCATATAGAGAGCTTTTTAAGCTTTTCAAAGTTACTTTGAACCTTGCCAGTTCTCTGTAAACATAGCTTCGTTTTTATTTGGTTTTCTAACAAAGTTCCGGAAAGAGAAGGTATTTTAGTTGGGCTTATAGCGGCCGGTCGGGAGAAACCGAATTCCTGGAAGGACTGCATATATGTGCATCCCGATGCACCAGCGGCATATGCAGACACTCCTTGGTCATTGCCGCGACGTGGCCTCGGCGGCCGCATTCCTACCGCCCGCTCCGCCCAGCGCCCGTGACGCCCCTGACCCCAGACTACTGCGCAGTTACTACAACACTACTATTGCTTTCCCGCCATTATGACCCGTTGTGGTTTTAGTATTTCAGTAATAAAAAAAATACTACAACTTTACATGTGTGTGTGTGTATGCAGTGCAGTGCAGTGCACATAATTCTTGATTTTTTTTAATTCTTAAATTAAAACTTAAAGTGTAAAAATATCACATAAATACCCTTACTGGACATGGGCATCAAATCGGCTAACAATAAACAAGGTGTTAAGTTAGACCAACCCACTTGGGTTTTATATATTTTTCTACATCTCGTTAGCGAATATAAAGCAGGACTTTTATACAAAAGGAAGCCGATTTTACCTGAGCGTTGGGAATTTAAAGCCGGGCAACTAAAATCGGGGCAATTCTGCGTATTTCAGGGCAAGAGCACTTTGACCGGTGCCAACGGCACAATGAAACCAATTTTTTTTGTGCTGGGCCTAAGAGGTGCCATTTATCTATATATTTTTCCTTGCCTTCCTTTTTTTTTTCTAAAGAGTTGATTTATGTTTAAATACGACCCTCGGTGCGCCAAAATAACATTAAACGAAAGGGAAGGAAAAAGGAATGGAATCTGCACGTAAATCGCTCTTATAATGTATAACAACAAAATGAATAACACAAACTTGATACATTTATGTGTCCACCACATTCCGGGGGCAACTCTGCACAACTTCTTTTGCGAAGTTAAAATATTTTTTTGCAGTTGTTCAAGTTTCTCAGGGTAATTTGTAATAGACATGTAGTAGGTAGGGATTCGAAAGTTTATTGTTATTCTTCTTCTTTACATATTTTATTATTTTTCTATGAATAGATTTTTATAAAGAAATCAGAATAAAATTTAAACTGCATATCAACTCACGACTTTGGTAAGAGGAAATTTTTATCGAATAGAAGGATTTTGTAAGCCTCTTGTGTAGTGGCCAAGGAAACAGAAATTTGCTCAATGAGTAGATTTAGAGTCCAATTGCCAACTAAGATAATATCCTAACCCAAGTTAAATTTTAAATCCATGAGCTAATCATTTATTATTAAAAGGAATGGATGAAGATGTTTGTTGCACTGCAATTTATGAAAGCAAACAATACATAACAGTTTTCCTAACTCGATTTAAGTAAAACCTTAGATCAAAAGCTACCACCAATGCTATTATTTCTGGCGTTTGAAAAAATATCTTGTTTTTAAATATTGAGGATTGCAATTATACTGAAGTTCTCTTTTAACTAAATTTTGCTCTGTACTACATAACAGATTGTTTTCTGTTTATCTCAAAAGACAGAGTTTTAGATTTCGACCAATTTTCGCCCTTCAACGGAATTTTGGACATTAAAGATTTCAGTAGTTTTTTATTTGTTTTTTTCATAAGCTGTTGTACTTGCGATAGAAATTATCTTGATTCTTTTGTGTATCTAGACTTATTTCTATAGATTCAATTTGATCTTTAGTGCGGTTTTCAAATTTCTTCGTAGACAAATTTGAAGTGTGTCCTAGAAAAAAGGGCAGATGCTATCCAAGATTTTTTTCTAATACCAAATAAAAGAAAAACATTGGCAGTAAATTAGATTTTTTTTAATTTCCTAGTTGAAATCAAAATGAAATAAGCCCAAATGTTACGCCTATGTCGAGAATGTTTTCGATTGCTACCTGAGCTCAAGTTTCAACATCAAATGAACTGTAGTAGACTGAATCGTCTTTTTTCCTTTTAGATGCTAGAGTTTAACATCTTTAAAGGAAAACTGATTTTCTTGTCCAAGGTAAAATCAACACTAGAAACTGCGTTGACCAAAATTACATTTCTTCCTAAAGGCTTCCATTTACTAAAAATTGCAAAAACAAGAAAATTTGTTTTTTAAAATCTCACAAACATAAATTCGCAGAAAATTTCAACATGTAAGTTATTGCAAAAAAGACCGCAACTGCCTACCATGTAGACAAGAAAATAAGTTCAAGACGAGCTGATTATTATACAGATAGAGACAATTGTGTTCCTAATCCAACAAGTAGACATACTGCATCCGGTTATAAGCAGCATCATTCTGAATAATGATTTCCTACTTTTTGTGTCCGCTTAGTTGACACATTTATTTATTTTTGTAGCCATTCACGTACCGAAGAGACGACACAACAGCAGCAGCAGAGAGTAGGGCGCATCTAAACGCATACAAAAACAACACACACAGTTTACTATGCTTATCACCACAACATGCCTCCTCTAGCGGAATGATCCATTCATAAAATAAAAAGATCGGAAATTAGCAGCTTCAGATGGGAAATCGGCCGTCTATTGGTTATTATTCTAAATAGGGTTGTTGATGGTACGAAATTGCATGCTGACGCATGACGCAGGTAATTCTAAAATAACAAACAGTGATAATTGGTCAACAATAATGTATCGAGTAACTGGAGCAGCAAGCGACGTCGGTGTGGGAGAGGTAGTAAGAGAGGCGGAGAGGATAGAGGCCACCTAAGAGCAGCCAGCCATTGACCGCCGCCCGGATGCTGATGCACCATACCACAAGAACCAGTGGCGTACACAAGTCATACATAAATACCGAATTAATAATAATAATAATAATAATCAATAATAAATTACATTATTGCACTTGACAAAATAATTTATTTGTATGTAGATGCAGATACAAAAAGCTTGTTAAAGAAATATTTAATTTGTAAAACTATTTTTAAATTCCAAGACGAAAAATGCAGTACGAGAAAAGAATTTCTGTGTAAAAGACACCTTGGAATTAACTTTAAGACACTTCCATTAATATAAAAGTTGCCAGAATTAGCAGGTAAAGCTTAATTGCGTAATTTAAAACGGTGCAATTTCTTAACAACAGAACTCGGCAAAAATGTCATCTCGAAAGTTATTGTTTCCGGCTAAACATTTATTTGAAGATTGCATTACAAAGAGTTGAAATTTTACGATTACGATATGTAAAAAGTAAAGTTTTCATTATAATGTACCTAGACAATAGCTGTGTCGAGATTTTCTATTTCAATATCACAGCGAAATGATTTTAGACAAGAAATGACCTTAAATTTGCAAAACCCAATAGAAAGCAGGAACTTCAATGCAATAATTCTTGATTATTTCATTTGAACATAAAAAGCGTTTCACCCAAGCAACTTCCTATTTTCATAGTCTTGTACGGATTGAAACTTTCGAATCGATGAGACACGATCTGAAAAAGTCCGGTAGCATTTCTCTAGTAGTTAGAATCTAAAAAGAGACTTTGGGTATGATGCATTAATCCAAAACACTAAGTCTGTAGAAAAGCTGTAATTCGTTCAAAAGTATCGCAATGCTGTTTCTGGGAAAAATTAATTTTCAGTTCAAAAATTTCGATCAATCAAGAAACTTAATCAGAGATTTCAATAGATCCAAACAGCCCAATATAAGAACCAAAGCAACCAGTAATACTCTAAAAGTCCTGACCCTTCAGGGTTTTTCGTACTTGGAAAAAAAAACAAAATTGAGTTATCAATTTTTGGGAACCAGAAAAAACCTAGTTAATGCTAAACCATAGAAAGCGTTGGTTTCATTGTGTGTATCGAAACAGTATGTGAAGATGAGACCATGAAAATTGGATAAGCGCTTTAGTACCTTTAGAAGAAAAAAAGACCAGATGAACTCTGATATGGTCCCGGGGAAGTCTTACTGATTAAAATCTGAAAACTTCAGACTTCTAAGCTAGAATGAAACTTGCACGTTATGTAATATTGTTCAAGGATGATTACTGTCTCGGAAATAAAAAGATGAAATGAAAATATTAGAATTAAAGAGCTAGCAAAACCAAAAGGCTTTAAGCTTCTACACCGTCTTTATTGTAGTAAAAAAGGGAAGAGATAAATATAACCACAATTCAAGAATTAGATCTTAGTAACATGCATTAAAAGAGATAAGTAGAAACTTAAAGTCGAGAGAAGGAAGATTATCTGGCACCAAAACCAAAATCATGGAGTTCAAAAGAACATCGCCTTAAGAACAGATACAGGAATTAGCTTAATAATCCAATATTTGCTTACACCAGAGGTCACTAAAATGAAAAAGTCGATCAAACACTACATCTGTTTTTAGACTGTTTGTTTTCCAAAAACCAAA
Source organism: Ignelater luminosus (assembly GCA_011009095.1). Taxonomy (NCBI): domain Eukaryota; kingdom Metazoa; phylum Arthropoda; class Insecta; order Coleoptera; family Elateridae; genus Ignelater; species Ignelater luminosus. The sequence goes on from VTPC01003914.1 coordinate 76,857, forward strand.
AATGAGGTACCACCAACTTACCTTTCAACAAAAATTGAGCAGTTCCTCGATTTCTTCAGACTCTCAATAATAGGTTCAAAGTTTTGAAAAAAGCGTCTTCTGTAAGAACTCCGAGAAAAGTGTGTTACTTTGGTAAACAATAAAATCGTCAGTTTTCTCCTACTGAAGAATTATGACGTTTCTATTGAGTTTCTGAATCAATAACCTTTGCCACTTTAGTGGTAAAATAAAACAAAGCTTTCATTTAAAAGAAATTTCTTTATTGGCAATTTGATACTTTTGGATACTTTAAAATCATGTTGTGTGTCGTTAGATGAGTATGTTCTATTATTATTTGGATATTTGGTTTGATGACTTACCTCTTGATTGCTACGGTAAGTAAAGCAATTCTATAAAAACGATCTTCAATTGTTGTCTTGCAGTTTTGTGTTTAACACTTACTATGATAATATCAACGTCAATCGGATTATATATATTACGAACTCACACAAACAAGTTGATTAAGCTGATTATTAAGTAGGCAGTGGAATAACAAAGGAAGTTAGTTTAAATATTTCTTTCAGAATTTCCATCGCATCTATCTATTCTAATAGTTTTTATGACAACAGTTTATATCGAAAATCAATTTCAAATTCTCTAGCGATTTCCCGTTTATCATGAAGACCTGGAAAAGGCATTAAGAAAACTGTAAGATGCAATAATTAAAAAAAAATGAATTTTGCTCTCGCATGACTTTGTACTTCAAGGAAAGAGAAACCTTTTTTATAGCTGTCGTAATACGCTGCTGAAATAAGTTATTTACCTTTTGTTCTTGAAAACGCAATTTAAAATTTTTCCTATTTTACCATAATATTATAATAAAGTCTAGACGTCAAACATTAAAAATTTTAATTTATAGAAAGCGCTTTATCCTTCTCAGAAATCAGAGTACACAGTTCCAAGTAATATTTAAACGTTATATTATTCCTTACTTAACCTTATTCTTTATTTATCACAAAAACATTTTCACTTTTACCTTGTTTGTTACGAATAAATGACTAATGGGTCAATATAAAATTTATGCTGATTGTTTACGTGTGAACACAAGGGGAGAAACTTTTTTTTCCAGGAAAAAACTTAGATATTCATCAAATACGGCAAAATCCTCGTTCCAGATACAACGAGTTAAAAAGTGCATTGAGGTTTGTTTGTAAACAAGTTAATGCAGATGAGTAAGTATAACGTAGTACATGTATGAAGTCAGCGTGTTGTTAACCTGCCCTTAAAATTACAGGTCATGTAGTTTAACACGCGTGCTCACCTGAACTTCTCCAAGTCTGCGTTTGTAATACGTACACCCATACATCACGGTTATTGGGTTTTTAACATGTTTGCTTTTTTTGTACAATAAAACTTCAACAGCTGAATCCCCTCAAGAGATGAACTTCAATTTCATTTTCAATATATTATTGATTTAGCAAAAGTTATTTGAAATTGAAAATAATTTATCTGGAAAATTTCTCCAATAAATATACAGTGGAAGATTTCAGGTTATTTAGAATTTAGATGGTTACAAAACGAATTATTCATAAAACATTGCCACCAATAACATCTGGAAGGTTTCAACATTTCTTATTTGTCTTCCGCATTTCAGTATTCCAAAATCTTCCAGGGGCAACAATGAGATTCACAAATCGTAATTTATCCAAAACTTGGTATAATAACTTCTCAATAACAAAGAACTGCTGTTGAATCGATCATCCCCAATAGTAACTACTACTTAGTGAAGTTACAGGTAATAAAGCCATTTAGTCGGTCAGCAAGATTGAAACTTTTAAAATGTTTGAATTTGAATGACGATATCGAAATAACTTAATACAAACGGCCAGCAACGTAATTAACCGCAACATATTACGATTTCCACATAAGAATTCACAGCAACCTATTCGATGGTATCAGAATCGAGTAGGCGCTCAATTAAAGAAAACCAGGTTGATGGTCTGTCATCGTTGTAAAACAAAAAGGAATAGCAAAATAGAATTCTTTCTTTGTATGAAATCGAAGCATAAAGTGAATATTTCTAAGAGATCAGTACACATGGTTGAGATTATTCCTAAAATTCAGTCTTTTGGTCAACGTTGCAATTGTATTATCCGTAATTTATCCTAGAAAATTTCCAATGAAACAAATTCATACTTCGCAGCTATTTGCTTTCATGGTATGGATTGACACAGTTCGAGACTGGCATATTCTGAAGCCAAAAGGTAATAGAAAAGTTCTTTCATTGGGGATATTCAAAGGTATACAATGACATTGACGCTTTGGTTCTTCTAGACGAATAAAAAACTTTCAGAATAAAATTGTAATCCTACCAGTGAAATTCTATCCTGTCCACAGCCCCAATTACTTTTCTTATCCCTTTACAAATAGCAGTTGCTGTTTTGCCAGAACAATTAGAAAAGTTCTAAAGCACAATGACATTTTTTCTTTCCAAAACAAACCGTAGCAAAAAAAAAAACGGTTTTGTTAACAAAACAGTTAAACGACACCAGTGTTAGTTTGAAGAAAAGACAATTTCGCTTTATCTTATTAAAGGGTTCGAAAATGTTAATTTTTCCAAAAAGCAACTTGATTGAATGTGGTAATTAACGGAAATGTGCATGATGTAAATGACAGCTTGGAATAGAGGCCTGCATGGGTCAAGCTTTCTGGTTGAGTCTCAAGCTTTAAGCGGGTTTTTCAGACTGAACGAGTCTGTTGGGTTTTTTTTGGGCAGACTAGCTTTTCGACCTTTCATGCTTGGTCCAACGCATTAAAACAGTTGAAGTGTATTCTTTTATGTGGTTAAAGTGATTTGTTTTTATCACTAAAACGAGATGTTTTCTGCTAGAGCTTGACCGATTTGAGTTTCATCTCCATTAAAGCACTGCAATTATTATTCCCTTCCCAACGAGGTATTGCAAGTGAGAAATTGCTATTTAAGATTTTGTCTGAAGTTTAGAGAGTGGGTGTGTGTAGATCAGTTTAGTTACATCATTCTAGCTTTCTTTTCATGTTACCAAAATAGTTTCGAGTGGTTTTTGATCTTTCTTATGACCGTATTCATAATCAGTACTTGAGTGAAGCTTGAATTTACACCCTGCAGATTAACACCATTTTGGATTATCAAACAATTTTCACTACATAAGCTTGGTGCCACTTCTTGGGCATCGATTTGAGCGAGTTGATGATGTTCAATGGCTAACACAATTTGGTTAATTCAAGCTTTTGTTCAATACTACATACCAATATACGAGGATGACGCTGAATATTTTTGCATGTGGCGGCAACACTGTTCAGCAGGCTATGGCAACGCCACTTTACTTATACATCACCAATACCATGAATAATTGTCAGCTTAAGTTTCAAGTGCTTAGCTGAACCACGTGCTGAGTAATCTTTAAAAGTATTAGTCGCGTCTGTGTATTTTTTGCTTTAACAATGGAATTGAACCCGCTATGATTTTCTACGACTTCAAAAGTGATTTAAATCAACAACAGCGCTTGCAAAGATTGTCAGCGGCATTTCCCGATTCTTCTCCATCACGCTCAACGATTTTTGGTTGGTATGCTGAATTTAAACGTGGTAGAAAATCGTTCAATGATGAAGAGCGCAGCGATCGGCCATCAACTGCAGTTACTGATGAAAACATCGTCAGGGTGAGGAATCTTGTGAATCAAGATAGACAAATTAGTTATTGTTCGATGCAGGCGAGTTTAAATATTAGTTCGGCAGCAGTAAATAAAATCTTACACCATTTGTTTCGCGTTGGGTCCCCAAACCTCTGTCTAACAAACAAAAAAATGCACGCGTGGAATGATGCCAAAAAATGATTGAAGATTATCAAAATGGTTCATCCAAGCGAATTTTTGACATCATTACTAGGGATGAGTCTTGGATTTACCAATTTGACCCAGAATTAAAGACCCAAACGAAAACTAAACGAGCACGAAGCTTTTGTTTTTTTCTGCGAGTGGTCATGTGGCCAAAATCACTTTTGAGGATCAAAGAACCGTTAATAGTGAGTGGTACATTGCCCAATGTTTACCCAAAATATTTCAAAAAATTAAAGAAATCCGACCAAAAGCCGGTTTGCGAGGAATTTGTTTACACCATGAGAATGCCACTGCCCATTCTGCTGCTCGAACTCGTGAATTTCTGGAAAGATCAAGAGTCAAATTAGTAGGACATCCACCGTACAGCCGATTTAGCCCTCTGCAACTTTTTCCTTTTCCCAGAGGTAAAAAAATTCATGGATGCACATTTTCAGCTCGAGAAGAAGCAGTGGCAGAATTTGTTAAGGAAATGGAAGCAATTTCGAAAAATGTGTTCCGTGAGGTTTTCTCTAAGTGGTTCTGCCGAATGAATAAAAGTATTGAGCATGAGGGAAAATATTTTGAAAAATTATAAATAAATTTTTGTTGTATCTATACTAGTTTTCTTTAACCAAGAATTTTCAGCGTTGCTCTCGTACAAGTTTGGACTTAAGACGTTTTCTCTTTAAGATTCAATTTTCATGAGTCCTTCTGAGAATGCAATACATTTATCTAAAGCATAATCTGTGCGGCAACTTACACAAAACAAGTTTCTTTTTTAAAGAAAGAAACTTTTACGCAGCTTACAAATAAAAATCTAAATTACAAGTGAAAATTAATGTTTAAACATCCACTTTGAATAGCAGAAAATTTGTTGGTTCAAGAGAGGTGGTTGAGTATCAAATAAGTTGTCTGCGGTCTCTCTTAAAGCATTGTTAGCACATGCAGGGCGTTCAAGTAATAGAAAACGAAAGAAATTTGCGTTTTTGAATCGCCAGGTATGTATTGAGACTTCAAAAAATTTACTTTTGTAAAAGTAAAATAAAAATTTCATTGGTAAATCGAGAGGCTTGAAAAAACTCTGCAACAAACAATCGAGTAATACCGAGACGTTTGGGCTTCGCTAGGACATGGAGGCAGGAGCAAGGGCAGCATTCAGAAACGACAAGAATATGTGAGACAATATGCATAAAAAAATCTTCTTTTTCTTTTTATTATTATTATTTTTCTTTTGATATAGAAACGGCAAACAAAGTCTTACACCCGGGCGACGGTAAGGTCCCTTGGGGTACTCCTGCGTGTAGGTAATTGTTCGGTGCAACTTTCCTTAGTTTCAGTAACTTTTTCGACATTTTTACAAATAAAAATGCCATCGTTAGACTGTCCTGTGTGATATAGATTCTAAAGTAATTTGAATTTGAAAAGGAGTCTTACCTGTTTAGTCTGTTTAAATGTAAAACATGTAAAAGGCTCATCAAGTCAAATCTTTAAGAGACAGTTAGCTTTCTGACTACAAGACCTTGACGATAACTAAACCACAGGTTTATAGTACAGACCCAAGTTTTAATTTCCCAAGAATGTAAAATGATCTCTTTGTTTTTAACATCGCTTCATTACCTAATTGATCCAGGAATTGTCTATTTTCAGCTGAAACATTGACAATTTATATTAAAACAACGATTTCTCTGAATACTCAATGTCTAATTGGATCATACATATTCAATTATTTACAAAAACAGGATCGGTTTCATAAGAACTATAAATTCTTCCAAGTGTTATTCCAGTTACCTTCTCTTTATTTAAATCCGCATTGCATACTGCATGCACTAACCCTATGTTCAGCAACTTCAGAAATAAGTCATCCTAGTAGAAACCACGCAAATTCTAAAACTTTCTTTTCAAGATCTCCAAGATGAAGGATAATTTAGTAAGATAAAATAATGACCATTGTGATTTTTCACTTATATTAGTTTCCCTTTTAATTACGTCTCTTACTAATGTCCTATTTTTTCTAGTCAGACTTGGCAAAGAAAAACAGTCGTTCCGTAACACCCACAGATGGTGGGTGTTATGTGACGTGCCGGGCAACGCTTAAAGCGTCGCGGCGCGTAGGAGGGGCCTCACTATTTATAACTTTGTTATGACTGCGGCCCCCTGCGAAGTCCCCTTAGTATTCGCACTAGTTTAAGACCAGGAACAAGCACTTACTTTGTTTCTGTTTTCAGACTTTTTTTTGTCGAAGTGTTATTTCTAGACCCTAAAAGGTGTTACTAGTAAGCAAAGAAAAAAAAAAGAAGCGGTGATTGATTGATGTAGGAGGAAGCATTTGGGAAAAGACAAAAAAAGAATTTATGGAAGTGGAAACAATTCAGTAAATAAATGCATCAAAAAAGCTTTGCAAGTATTTATTCCCTGAACAACTACCCACGTGGTATAAAAATCAATGACAATTTCATTTAAGTTGTGTTTCCGGGAACTCTGGCATTATCTATTCATAATTTCAAATTTATATGTTTCTAATGATGCACGACAGTTTTTCTTGCGCTTGAAACTGTAAACATTCTATGCACATAAAATGTGAAAGTTCAAATTTTCGACGCACTACTTTTCCAAAAGAAAAACAAAATATAAACAAGCTATTCATATCAATATAGCCTACTGATGAGGTCTATTAACGACGAAATTTAAATTCAAAAAAGGTTAGTTAAGACAAATTTATCTTTTAGTTCCTAATTAAGAAAAAATCTTAACTGCTTCAGTAAATATACGATATGGATGTTACCAAATTGATGGGCGGGTTGTGTCTACCATAAAAAGTTCAACATAACCTAGCCCATCGACAAGGCTGATATATTCAATTTAATTAGTAATCAGGGGTCTAGACATATGCCACGCGACAGCAATGAACGTTCATTCGACAATATAATAATGGAGAAGGTGGTGGTAAATGAACCCCCTATATACAAAAAGCACGTGACCGGAAAAGTCGCCATCATTGCTGTGTATGTATTAATGCACCTGGATTTTTATTATTTTGTTTCCAAATCCTTCCCATATTAGTAAAACTAAAGGGATATGGTACGAAGAAAAGCTAATTACGTCAGTTTCAATTTTTTCTTTTATTATCTTGTTTTAGTAGCTTAACATCGACACGGTCTATTGTTGTTATTTTACGGTGATTTTTATAATCCCCATACGAACATTTAACTTTTCTTTATTTTCCTTTCCAAGGGTTTTATAAACCAGTGATCCTACAAAATCGGTTTGTCTTTAAGTAGTCATTTTTCCTTTGTGACACTTTGATAATTTTTCGTTTTCGTTTTCTGAAGGTTAAGGTATACAATTTGATTCCAAATGATCGCAGTCCCTTTATTGTAAGAAAGGAGGTTGCTCCCCACTAATGTAAAAAAAAATCTCCGTACTGAAAATGCACACTAGATACTTCAATTCAGCCCCAAGAAATGTAATACGATCCTTGAAAAGTGCAAACCTCTGCCCACTTGCATATCATGCTCAAAAGATCTAAGCGCGACTTTCAATTTTTGACCCATACTGGAGGGTGTCAGGCCAAGATCTTTTCAAAGTGGTAAACAAGTGGGTAGAAATGAACATCCTACAGGAATAGTGGTAGTTATAAGGGAAGTTCACAAGTTTTCTTCACTTTTCGGATTTCATTGAATCGGAAAAAAACCATTTCATATTACTGAGGGAAAGACATATTTGAAAAAGCAATGGACCATAATCAAGGTGTCGCCAGTCCGAAGCAAAATTCTTCAATTTCTAGATGTTTGCTATTTCAGACCACTTTCACATAAGAAACATTTTAACAAAATTATCAGCTAGAAACAGCATTATAAGAGATTTCAAGTTGGAAAACTTGTCGTATTGAATTCCCAAAACTGGTCAATAGAAATGCCATCGAGTAATATTGAACAAGTTCCAGGAAGTTAGGTTCGCTTCAGCAGAAATACAGTGTGTCCACATTTCGATGCTCACTATTGGGATCTCCGAAATTGTAAGGGATACGAAGTCGGTTAAATTAGAAAAGTTTTGGCTATTTTGGAGCTCAGTTTACTTATGCTTTTGTTTTTTCAAAAAAGTTCACGGCTTACTAGATATTTGCTAAAAACGAAATTATCTTATTTTTTTTAAATGAAATATCTCAGGAACGAGCAAAGATGGAAAAGAACAGCAAAGAGGGTGTTTTAGAGAATTTACTCCGAAACACAAAAAAATTATTTTCGCAATAGTCTTTTGTTTTATTTCGGCGGTGAAACGTAAATTCAAATTTTTCTAATGGAACGCCTACTTGATTTCCATATTACTGAACTGCACGCCATAAATGCTCTTCAGTGATACATAGTTTGACATAGCTATTCTTTTGTTTTACCGAGTTATGAAGTGAAAATCATTTTTCATCATAGTGTGCCATGACATGTAACATACAAAGTCATGGAATTTTATCAAAGAAATTCAATTGTTATGCAAAAATTGCTAAAACAAAATTAATACGCTTTTATGGGGCATTAGCTGCTTATTTGATGCTATCTGTGAATGCTCAGTAAAGTATCTTAAGAGCGTGTTTTGTTTTAGCAATTGTTACATAACAAATGTAATTTAGCTGACAAAAATCAATGATTTTCATATGTTTAAAGCCATGGCACACTAAGTGGGAAATGCTTTTTCTTTAAAAAAAAAAAATAATATTATTAGGTTTTTAGCAAATATCTAGTAAGCCGTGAACTTTTTTGAAAAAACAAAAGCATATGTAAACTGATATTCAAAATAGCCAAAACTTTTCTAATTTAACCGACTTCGTATCCCTTACAATTTCCGAGATCCCAATAGTGAGCATCGAAATGTGGACACACTGTATACAGTTACGCCCTCTTTACAAACTCGAGCACATTTCCTGAAATAAAGAAACTGAATCTAGTTGTAAACACAAAACATAAAACATTTTAGCTGGAAAACTTCAAATTTACCTACTATAACAAAGATATATTATCATAAGATTTTCAAAATGGATGATTTAGTACAATTTATAGAATCTCATCAATGCCAAAGGCAAGCGAGTACCAAATCACTAAGAAACCAGCACTCTATTGCTCTAGGCGTTCAACTAATACTAAATTACCTGAAACAAACTACATTTCAATATGAAATTCAAGAAAAGTATTATTTTCCGATAGGATCAGAATGTACAAAACTGTGATGGAAGGATAGACGTACACTGTCTCGCACGAACAATGCAGAATTATTCTTTTAATGGCATAATTAATCAAATCACATAAAATCCTATTTTAGTTACCTAAACTGAACTTCCCAGAAAACCTAACTCTACATCATTAATCCAAAATTCAATTTGATTTAATAAGAAGCTATTTTACGACATAAGCATAACTTATGCAGAAAGCTATACACAAGTGTAGTAGAGGTAAGTTCTACTAGAGATTCACCGTGCAAAACTTCTGATAGCCCAGGGAAAATACAAGACAGATGGAAAGATATAGTACTGCTCTAGGCTACATACCATATCATCAAAGATAGTGGTCTGCTACTACATCGACACAACTGTACGTTAAGCTGGTAGTTTGTAAAGTGTGTCCCAGATACAGTAGTTACAACTTTTAAAATAAATAGCATTACCTTGTAGTCATTACGCTGCGCTTAAATCTAGTAACCTTGATTATCGTTACACCAAATATTAATGGTTTCTGTCAAAGTATCTTACAAAATGCTATCGAAAGAGTTAGACACGGATAAAAAAGTTATTTACAAATACCAACAAAATCCAAAACATTCATATTCTGCTATTGCAAAGGAATTGAAACTGAGCAAAAAAACAAGTAAGAGATAATTTTGCGCTTTAGAAAAACTTTAACTTTTGAAAGAAAAAAGGCAAGTGAACGAAAAGCTGGTGTAGGTGATACAAGTTCAGTAAAAAATGTAATGAATGCATATCGAAGGCATCCTACACTTTCTGAGCAAAAGATGGCCCAACGTTGTAATACCACGAAGTTCACTGTCGATAGAATTAAAAAAAATCATCTGGGAATGCAAAGCATAACCACGACGAACTCCTGTTTTGTTACTTTTTTCAAATTGTGGCGGCCATTTTGACTATGTTCCCGAAAAATCTTCAAAAAACGAAGATACCACGTGGTCTTTAGTTTTCGATGTAGAATCCAAATATGAAGTCAAAATTTCAAAATCTGATAAAAAATGCGGACAGACCTACAGACGCAAATTCAGTAACAACTCCTATCGGAGTTCGTTGAACAAGGCGTAAAAACATTTAGAGCTAGAAAAGTGTCAGACAGAAGTAAACAACAGCAGAAAAATTCAAAGATGCATGCACAAAAACTTGATACGGGGATGCTCAGAAATTCTGACGGTTGCCAATCATAGATGATGAAATTTATGTATTAGTCGATTGACAATAATTACCTGTGTCAAAACATCGAAATGAGTTCCGAAAGAAGTGAGAATTAAACGAGTCTCAAAATCTCCAAGAATTTGCTCCTACAGCCTTAAAAGCGATTGTTTTATCACTACGAGAACAAATAAATGAGGATATTTAGGTCACAGAGTGCTTAGAAAAACGCATGACGTAGATACAATCTTTTGGTCAGTTTTAGGCACTGAACACCACAACACAAAGGCTTTGGAGTGGTATGCCGAAAATGATAATAATATTTTACCAAAAGAAACAAATCCATCCAATTGCCCCGAGCTTCGCCCTATAGAGCAATACTGGCTGCTATTAAAGGGAAGTTAAAAGATAATACTAAGAGGATAGATAGCAGGTAATCAAAAATTTAAGAGGAAGTGGAGAAGCACTGTGATAAAGATACTGTTATGAACGGTATCAAGAAGTGATTGATTTTTTTCTGTAAAAGACTACTAGTGTTTCTTGTCACACTTTAATTGCAATCCAAGAGCTGGTGAGTAAAACTGAGAAGGTCAGCAGGGTAAAATAATTTTCTCTGGGAGTATTTGTATTGTTCTACACAGAGGGACTTTTGACCACACTTTCTTCAACTAGACCGTTCGAGTTTATACACACAGGAGGAATCCACATAATTGATAGAAAACTTGTTTGCTTACAGTGTAATTATCGCCTCACTCAACCCGACTTCGATTGAAAACCAAACTAGCCGTTTTTAGGGAAGAAAAGCATCTAAGGTATCTAAATTTACTTAAAAATGTTACCAACAGAGCCTTTTCGATATACATACACCCATGGCCATAGCGTTTTTGCTTTTTAAAAGGCTGTCTGTTGTTTTACGATAGTTACATGTAGACAATAGTTGTTTTGAACATTTACAAACATTTTGTGGGATTTAGAGCAAAAAATTCTTATACAACACATATAAAATTTTATATGCCCAGAAAGAGAAAAACATGGAAAATCAAAAATGCCACAAAAAATATAGAGCGTCATTTGAAAAACCAAAGGTGTGTTCATTTCCTGTTTAACCGGAAATGCAAAAAAAAATTTGAAAGTGCCACCAAATAGCATACATGCTCGTAGACAACAAACTAACTGCTTTTTTTGTCAATCGCAAGATAAAAAAGTTATTGAGTGTTCCTTTTTTTTTGAATGACACTGTATACCAACGAGTGTATCCATACCATCACCTATTCATCGATGGTCTGGTGGAGAAACAACAATTACACCAAGAAAATCAAGTATGGTAAGTTGCATAGATTAGAGTGTTTTGGCATATTGAAAGAAGCAAAAATATTCCTAAATCTACCTTTTCATATTAAAGGTAAGAAACAGAGACCTAACCAAGTGTCACTACGATATGAAGGATAGTTAGTTACTTGATGCTGCACTTTATCCACAAAGTCAGACAAAATTAGACAAATTCTGAACTTCGATAGATTCTGCATGGTAGTTGTTCCTAAAAACATTTTTTCTAAACCGTTAAAAAATGAAATAATTATATAACGCTTCCCCCTTTATCAAGAATAGGTTTTTTGCTTCATTCTTCTAAACACACGGATTCCTCTTCAGCAAACAACAAAAGTTTTTATGAAGAAAAACTACAGAAAATCTAATAACCGTCAAGCTTGTATTACTCAATGGTTACTATTAAATCAGAAGCGAGGTTTTCCTAAAATATGTAAAATTGGGTTAGGTTTATAATTCGTAAAACATGGAAAGAAAAACAAGAATCTTTTATAACGGAAGAATGATTTTAAAAAGAAATTCCAGCTGATGCTTTTCAATTAATAATTGCAACTCAGCAGAAAATGTATGTCGGAAGTTACATCCCTACTGGAAAAACAATTGCCAAAGAAAGCATTAACTTTGTTTTTACAGTAAAATCCCCTTTTCCGAATAACTCGTTCGGCATTCAATTTTTGTAAAAGGATTTATCCTTCTTAATAGAAGAAATAAGCTCCGACTTAATTCAAGATGCCTTGATATCAAATTCAACTGATCAATCAATTTGATTATTTCTATAGATAAAAGAACTCATTTTAATACGTAGACGAGAAACAAAAAAAAAGCGATTACCAAACAAATACAATGATATAGATAATCTATAATTAAACAACTCGAATATATTAAAGTTCCCCAAAACAAACGCTTCCAAGTATTTATTTAAATATTACTAGTACGTTCTTATCTTTAAAAGCTTCAAATTCTTAACGTAGCAGTTGTCAAAATGTAACGGTACCTAAGCGTTTTCCAAGAATTTAAACATACATCCTGTACAAAAAGCATAATACCTTTTAATAATAACCGAGAAGTATTCAAAAAAGAATGTTAAATGTTCCAGTAGTATTTATATGATATACATACACGATGGTACCTATATCACACCTGCTCTGAATCAAAGAATTTTCGAATTAAGACGAACGACGACCACAGCAGCAAGAACCAACAGGAAAAGATGTGCACCTGCCCTGAAATCAGTGACAGCTGTGGCTCGTGCTAAGGTAGCAGGCGCGTCTTCGGAGTCCGGATTTGAGGTACAAAGTGTGCTACGTTTTAAGAAGCACCTGGAAGGACCGCGGGTATAAGAAGAGAGGAGCATCTGGCGTCGATACATAGAAGAAAAAACTTGGCATAAAGTTGAATATAAAATATGTATTTTCACATACAGACACACACGCAAGCACACATTAGCGAACGATTGTTGTCCCTGATGCTGCCTCTTTTTCTCTTCTTTTTTGTCTGCGGAAGAAAAGGTACCCAAGGCGATACGCTCATAAAAGGCAGATGGCCAAATTTTATTGTCAAATAATAACATGGTTTGTTATTATGATGCAGTTTCCCGGTTTGCAATTTTGATTAACGGTACCGGTAGTAATCTTTTTACACTTTAATAAGGTTGTTAAGGGATTCTTATCGGCTTTATTATTCCATTTAATTTACATATACAAAATGGACATTTTTATAAAATTTGTTGAAAGAAATCTCCATTTTTTAGAGAATTTTAAATTGTTTAGTCAAAATTTATTTTGGGAACGGAATTAAATTTCAAAAATCAACTCCTTCCATAAAGTGTTTTTGCACCTAAGCAAAATTTGAAGTACAGTGAAACCTTTCTGTAACGGACAACATCTGTGCCGAAAATGGCCCAATCAGAGGTGCCGCTACGAAGAGCTAAAAACTCATGGATGCCCTTAATACAGAAGTAAAGAAGTCCGTTAAGATCCGTTTTAGAAGAATCTTTGTTCCCATGACTTCAAAAATTGTATAAAAGGACCTTCCACTCCTTCATATGAAATACTGTATTTCTCAAATCAAACTGATCCATTAAAAGTAAACATTATCTACCGTCTTACCAACCAAAACAGAAGAAATTGAACTGGCAGTGGTCACAAAAAGGCAAACAGATATTATTTGTAAGATCATTAAGATAACTTTTGAACCAGAAGAATAGAATTCAAAATGTTTGACTTTACCTATAGAAGCAAAGAAGCAAATTTACCGCAAGGTTTAGTTAATAGCAAAGACTAATAGACTAAGAAAGAAATCATTTTTCTAGAAGCAATACCAAACTCTTCTGTAAACAATATCTGAACTTAAAATACTTCACCACTTGAAAGGAATCATAGTTCTACTAAACACAACGAATGAGTTGTTCCGTCGTGGGACAAGTTTCAAGTAAAGCAAAAAGCCTACCCTGATCAGATTATCTGACAAGCAGTTGAAATCTAGCTAAAGTGCTACAGTTCATTTATAAATAAATTGGGTGTATTTGTGAATAATCTCGAGGCAAAAAGTGCTTATCAAAGCACTGCTCAAGAGCCGCAATTACGGATTAGTCAATATGTACTGTGTGACATAAAAATTGCACCACCTAGAAGGCATTGGAATCTTTTGATCAAATTTGGCAGGAACCTTAAACTATTGAAAACTAATAAATGATTCAAACTTGGATCAAGTAGCCGTAATGTAAATAACGTATCCTCTATTGTTTAACGTAGTAATTTTTAAGTGACGTCGCATCATTCGTCGTGAATTATTCTTCGATTTTTTAGTCTGTTAGTTTAATATAACGTGTTTTGACTTTGTTACAATGCCTAGAGTAAGACGCCACCGTGCGAATTATAGCCAAGTGAACGATTTCAAAAGAGGTCGAATTATTGGTTTGCGCAAAGGCGGTTTTTCATTAAGAGAAATTGCAAACCGATTAAACAGAAATCATGCTACGATAATTAGAGTTTGTCGAAGATGGTTTGAAGAAGGGCAAGAACATCGCAAAAGGGGCACTGGAACGCAAAGAAAAACAAACAAATGACACGGTCGCCGCCCAAGACTGCTGGCTATTAGAGACCCTTTTTCAACAACAAGGGCTATTGTTGACGAATGGTTTCAAGGTGCAGGCCGTCCAGTAAGTCTTCGTGCTGTTTATCGCCGAATTCGATCTTTTGGTTTACGCTTTTACCAACCGCATCTAGTGCTTTCTCTTACGGCTTACACCGACAAGAACGTTTAGTCTAGTGTGGAGAGAGACTTCAATGGAACATGGGTTGGCATCAAGTCGTCTTTAGTGATAAATCAAGATTCTGTTTGGGAATGCATGACGGCCGTATGAAGGTTAGACGAATACGTGGAGAAAGGCGCAGTATTCAATTTTCCGTGAAAAGACATGTGCATCGCACTGTGGGGGTTATCGTATGGGGCGCTATTGCCTATGGCAGTAGATCCCATTTGGTTTTCATTCGAGGCAATATAACCGCCAAACGATACATTCAGGAAGTAGTGCAACCCTACGTTCTATGTTCAAACTCAAACAATAGACCAAGCTGACATCGATAATCTTTTAGATTCAATAAAAATAACTTTTTCCAATTTTAATCATTTATTAATTTTCAATAGTTAAAGGTTTCCGCCAAATTTAATCAAAAAATTCCAACCCCTTCTAGGTGGTGCAACTTTTATGTAACATAGTATATTATAGATTCAATTACGCTCGCTCTAAATTGACATCAAATCCACGATTACAGTAAAATCAAAAATTCTTAAAATTTAGTGTCTTAATCATCAATCTTTAACAGCATCAGAAACTACCTAAACTGTCCGCAACAAGGTTTTGCCAAATGTGTAAAGCCATAAACAAAAGGCAATTTTCACTTATTATAAATCCTTACTGTCTTAGCTTTTCAATAGTTCTATCAGGCTCAAGTTTAAATACTGTAAAAGCGGCCATCGAAACTATGGTTTGCAGGTTCACGCAACTCCTCAATATCTACATTACAAACACGCGTTATAAACGTACTATTTGAGCAACTGATATGCTGAACAGATAAGACTTGGTTTGCGAGGCCTGTGCAAACCCAATTAAAGACTAAGCGTTAATTTAAATTATACTTTAACTCCGGCCTTAGCATAAACAGTAAGCTATGACTTTTAAAGAGCTATCACATTGACATTTGGTGATTAGAAAAAAACGAAAGGTTTATCAGTGGAGAATGTTTAGAAAAAGAGAAAGATGTTGGTGTCTATGCAATCTAAAATGCAATTAATAAGTAAGAAAAATTTCAGCTTGAATGATTTACCTGGGTATATCAAGGGCAGATTTGGACAAAAAATCTATAAATCTTTTAAATTTACCGAACTAATAGGACTACTAAACTTTTGTCCGTGCTAGCCAAAATTAGGTTACCACTCAACAAATACTTTGGTTGTGTACTAACGAAATTTTGTTGCAGGTTTAGTAATCACGATAGTTAGTAACTAAAAGTTGCGTTACTATTTGCCAATTATATTTTTCAGTGTAGGATCAATTATAACTACTTCTTACCTGACTGACAAACGTAACTGCCTAATCTAGAATAATCTGTAAAAAGAAAAGTCTTCAAACTGCAGAGCGTGGCAAAACTATACCATCAACAAGAAGATGTTTGTGGGCGATTGTGGAGAATTCAAAAAGACGCCGATTCCGTTTTTCACTCAACAAACAATGAATAAAGAAGTATACCGTAAGCAAGCAAGGTGGTCAAGTATTATTTTGGCCTGATATAGCTTCGTGGCACTACGCTATTTCAGTTCTAAAATGGTACCGTCAACACAACATTCCCATTTATCGATAAGTCAATGACACTGCAGAAATCAAAGCTATTAAAAAATTTTAGGCACCGATGGGAAAAAAAATTTTGCAGAAGACCGTTCAGCCGGCAAAAGACAGATTGGAATCGAGTAGTCAATTTGTAGCCTTCCGTGCCCACAATTAACGATACAGTTCTTAGTGACATTGCACATCTCTGCATTAACGAGTACCACTTTTCATTTCAGATGTATTGCATAAAGCGCCCGAATGCAAATCGGTCGTCCCATGTAGCTGTTTGTGATGATACCTGCAGAACTTCTGTAATTCCCAAGTTTGTACAAGCCGCACTGCGTAAATACCTTGTGGTCTCTAAAAAATTGAAGTGTAAAAAAATCCTGCAAGACCATGACTATACTGCTCTGCCAGGCAAGAAGCTTCTTAAATTGTAGAAAAATTTTCTACAAAAGCATCTTGTTGAAGCAACAGTTTATTCGTTTGAAAAAGCATTTAATATCTTAATGGGGCTGATCTACTAATACAGTGCTGTAATAATTGCGCGTTTTGATGCCAAAACAACCGCCAGTCTGCGGTAATCTTCGAATACAGCTTTTTGTTCAAGAACCAGTTTTCAAGATTCGATGGCAAAAGACTATGGTAGCCCAATAGCTTATATATGAGATGTTATAGAAGATGGTTCTTACATTTAAGATGAATACCAGGCGACCTATGCTGATATATTCTTACAATCACAAAGGGAAACTGCATAATCAAAATTAATTATTATCATGAAGATCCTTACAATGCAAAACTGCTACAACTTATGAAATGTTACATATTTATAAGAAATCTAGGAATATACAACGAAGAGTAATCTGCAAACATCCATCATCCAGTCGTCCAAAAATCCAAACACAAATTTCATGTTTGATCTGTGGAAAGAGCAATAAAAAAGAACATATTGTGAATGCGTTACACTCCATAATTAAGTAAGAAGGCAAGTAGGCCATATCAATATATTACGTCAAAAACATAAAATATGTCCTGACCTGATCTTCAATGTTAAATCGTATTTTTGAACAAAATAAAAAGCAATAGTGGTTACTACTTAATATCAAAACATTTTTTTCTTTGGAGAATTCAGAAAATTGCGAAGCAATCGACTCATTTTCTATGAAGACTTCTTTAACATCTCAATCTGAATTAAGCCCAGTTTGTCTTCCAAACAGATTCGTCAATTTCAAGCAATTTCAACCAACTTACCTGCACCACAACCTTATCAATCAACAGGTCTCCGGGATTATTATTGATGGATGATTTGATGGAAGACACGAGACAATCGCGTTTGGAGAAATTCGATAAGTGTTAATAAAATGTATGGCTTACTTAAATAGATGCAATTTCGCATAAAGTGAGTGTTAAGCTTCATTTTCATTCTATTCCGAACAGAATAAGGGACCTCAGAATATTTTTAACAAATTTTTTACATGAGCTTTTCAGGGAACGGTCGCGCTACAAAGTGTGTATTTCAGACATTTCTAAGATATTAGATCATTCTTCTTTTTAAACAAATACAGAGCCAATTCATGAAGTTTTTTACGTTTTCAAGAATTTTATCAATTTCCGCCCGCTGATTCTAGCTTCAAACGACTCGACTTCTAAATAAATGAAGACCTGAAAACCTCAATTGAAAGTGAGTTCTGATATTTCTTTCATCACTCCAGATAATTATAATGAATTCCAAAGCCTTTATCTTCTATTGGCCGACTGTTCTCATTCTTGGTGTAACATCCAGAATCGACATATAATGCCCATCTATGTCCATGTCTTAATTACTCATTAATTTTCCTCTTAAGGTATAATTGTTTGCGAAATGAATAAATTTACAAAGATTTCGAAAGCCGAGTCGTTAAGATAATAATATTTCTCGACTCTTCTTGTTAAAACCTAACCGCAATTGTTTTTTTGTGGCGAAAAAATAATGACTTTAATAAGGGTATTCACATCATTTTTTGTAATGCAGAAGAAGGCAATGGCACGTGTCGGCAACTGTAGGTGTGTTAAAAGAAAATCGTGGCTATAATAAGAGGGCAGCAGCAGCTGAGGTCCGTGTCGTCCTACAGCTGCCATGCATCTGGCACCCCCACGTGGCCTTCAAAACCATCCGCGATCATAATTTCACCCTGCTTGCATTCCGTCATCGCGCACCCTCATTAACACTATCGCTTCAGATCAACATTAATGATGTACGGAAGTACAACATGTGAGTTACAAGAAAATTCCAAGAAATACGAAACAAATTCTTAATTATCTCCAAAAACAATAAAAAATAAGAAATCATCATTCTAAAACATTTTAGATTTATCAAAATGGCAATGGCCATTCGAGAAGTTATAAAACCTCAAACTTAATCGTTTTTCTTTTAGGGTTAATATCAAAAACGCATATCCACCAAAACATGATACTACCAAACTGGAAAGTAATATGCAATACCTAAAAAAGGGTGCTATAAAGATGGAGAACGGATAGACGAACTCTCGCGTGCAAGCTGCCCTGGAAGAACAGGGCACCACATCTGCTTACGGCAGATGTACGTCTCGACGGCAATATCCTTTAACCCCCTTCATCCCTCGTCGTCAAATAGAGCCCAAATTATACCAATCATAAATGTATTGCTTGCTAACAGTCAGTCCAGGTAAAAAAAGGATTCACCATTAGATAATATGTAAAAATAGCCAGTCATGTTTAGCAATAAATCAAAAAAACACTTTCATTAACAAAAATTTTAATTTACATAATTAACATATTCTAACCTACAATTAAAGTATTATCATCAGGATAATTATGTTCCGGTACCTCCAAATTAAGTGGCGCTGGGCCTTTTCTGATCCTTCCGGACGAATCATAATGTGAACCGTGACAAGGACAATAATATCCACCAAAATCGCCAGCATCCGCCATAGGTACACATCCTAAATGGGTGCATACCCCCAAAACGACTAGAAATTCTGGTTTCTTTACGCGTTGCTCGTCAGTTTCAGGATCCCTTAAAACCGATATAGGCACAGCCCTTTCCCTTGCAATCTCTTCGGCAGTTCTGTGCTTAATAAATAATGGTTTTCCTCTCCATTTAAACGTAACAGATTTACCCTCGGGTATATCAGATAATTTTATTTCAATTTTAGCCATTGCGAGTACATCGGCGGTAGCGCTCATTGATAAAATAAATTTGGGCACAATTGCTTTGGCTGCGTACATACCACCCAGGCAACCAACTCCGGCTAGTAAATACGTAAAACTTTTGCGGCTATCTACGGTAGCGGAGGATTTAGAAGATGGTGACTTTGTAGCTCTACGTCTGTAAGGAGCGAAATCGGGTACTTTCACGTCCGTATGTGAATATCTCACATGGGAAGTAACACAAGGACCGGAAATATAAACTATTTTACCTTTTGGTGCAGTTTTCATAAAGGAATAACTAGTTAATTGCTTTTCACCTTTGATAAAAACAAATTTCTTGGGTACAAGGCCGGGAAATCTTGATTTCAGGGTATTATTAATAACCATCGTGGTGGTTTTCATGAAAGGAATCATGTTGGTGGAATGCTGCATGATTGAAGAAATTTCTAATTAATGCAATTAAAAATTGAAAAATGTCAAAATATGACATTAGATTAGAGATTGTTACCTGGTATATACAAGGCCAGACTGATTAGAGAATGCTAGATTTTTAAAGCAAAGGAGAAAAAGAAAATATTACCTAATTCCCAAGATAAAAATAAAAATATTCTTACAATTAAACCAGTGCTATTATTATATTTCGCAGACGAGACAGTTTCCCCAAGAATTTCTGTTCTGACCTTTCGTAAAAATATACACCTTACATTCTTTATATAACTGGGAATATTTTAAGGATAAAACATCGTTTCCGAAGTTTCTCCATAAATTATTATTGTAGTGGATTTTAAGTATTCAAATAGATCGTTACTGATAGTGATAAATTTAAGCGACGAGGTATTTCAATTTTGTGAGAAAAATATTACTGGAAAAGACTTCATAAAGGAAAATCTATAATTTCAAGGATTTAAGTAATTTCGATGCAGATGGGGATTATTAATTATGAATATGACTCTACTGGAAGCTTAACCGAGGAGATAAGAGATGTTGGGTATAATTTAGATTCTTAATACCGTTTCATTTCAATAAACCTTTAAATTACTTATATTATTTGAAGAATACTCTGCACAGATAATTAAAATATTATGCAGAGCGGGACAAATTGCGAAATATCGTTTGTAATTTTCAATTTTTGTTGCGTAGAGCATTCCATGGTGCCATTTTGTTCGGCAAACTGCTTTTGCTAATAGAGACAAGAACTCCTCTTTTTGATGTTATACAGGATTATTCAAACTCAATCCTGACCATATAGTTAGGTTCGAATAATTTAATCCTCATTAATTATCTAAATAAAATGTACAATTGGGACCTTTCATGGAAGTCCTGAAAATCGATACCAAGAAATCTGGCACATTACCTACATTGGATTCTCTTTTTTTCCTCAAAATATTAGTCCCTTCTGCAACTTTTGTTAAGATGTCGGTTAAATTACAAAACAAACTGTCTATTTTGAAAATCCAAAATTCATGGCTTACTAGGTATTAGGTGAAAACGACAATACTAAAAATTTTTTAAAGCGAATAAATATCTTTCTATAACGATTAACGAATAATAAAAAATGGTAAGGCAAGTTGAACAAATATTTCCATTATTGTATACAAGGTGATTCCGAAATAAAGGGTATCCTCTTAAAGGTGGATAGCGGTGTGATAGTTTTAAAAGATTTAAAAAGGGAAAGTTGTAAAATGTCCAGGAGGTAGCTTATGATGGCATTTATTGTTCATTGTGCTACTACAGTTGCACTATTAGTTCCAAGAAAATAGGCATGTCTGGTAAATTTTCGTTCTTCCACTACAAGGGTTTAAAAACACCGTAAATCTCCTTAACTTTCACTTTTTAAGGCGACAATACAAGAAACACTTTCCTTTTTTTAACCAGAGACGGCTTCGGTTTTTAATATTTAGGAAAATTGTCAAAATTTTCAACTTTCACGCAGCCGTTTTTTCATTTTTTGTCTTCTTATAGCCTTACTTATCACCTATTAAAAGGATACCCTTTATTTCGGAATCACCCTGTATAAAAACTTAACGCTTACTTGATTTTGATATTGTTGAATATCTCGCTTTGAATAGTTTTCAGATTGTTTACGAGGAAGTCGAAGTGCTCCATGACTAACCTCAACATTTAGTATTTTTGCCTTTAGTATTTAATAAAACGAAAGAATGACGCTTCTAACGAATTTTGCTTAAAAATAGTAACAAGAGTGGAAGTTCTGTATAACCGGATCGCAGCTGCCATAGTTATAAGTTGCTCAGTTGAGGTATGAAATGCCATAAAAATTGAAAGTCCTAACAGGAGTATATTTTAATAAAAAAGAAACCATTACCAGGTCATTAGTTCTGGGAATCGGCCCTTCTGCCCCTTGACTCATGAAAGATATTCGTTTTCAATGCAGCAACGTGCATATCTCCTCAGAAAGTCCATTTAAAAGCCTAGAACAGCATTTATTCAGTTTTAAATAAAAATAAGGAAGTTTTTCTAAGTTTATGTATTTGGGGGTTTCACAAATTGGGGATTGTGAAACTAATTCTTCATATTTTCGTACAACTTAGAAACTTATTAATTAAACAAATAGTCCGACCCGAGTAGGTTCTTAAGACGGAAGATCTTCCTCCATAACATGAAGTCTTCAAATGTGTCTAGAAAAATTTTCCGATTTTTACCTTTTAAGCTGCAATTTTTCTGTCGTCTCACACAGCCATCCGCTATTGTTATTGAGATCTTACAAAGAGTCATTACTACATCAGCAACGTCAACTTCAACCAAATTCCATCAGCTGGTGCGTAATGTCTATCAAAAGCTATGAATGTATTTCACACGCTACGTAGATGTTAGCCGAAAGTACACCTCGACAACCATGCCGACGCAACCAACTACCACCTATTCGACAAAGCCATCAAAGTGAGAGTTGCCTCCATATCATCACTCCCAATGAGGCCTAAAATGATCTTCGGGTCCCATTTGGGAGTCGGTAAGCAATTTTGTGATAATGATGTCAATTTATAGTTCGGACACTATTTCCATGTAAGAATCTACAGAATAAAACAGGAAGAAGAGCATCTAGTTGTATCAAAGCTTGCAAAGATATGAAAGTATCGGCTCAGTTTTACGAGCACATAAACATGTGCTATGCTGTCTGAACTATCTATGTATGCAAGAACTGGATACGAAAATTCTTTTTCTTGTATTGGGTTGGCAACTAAGTAACTTCGGTTTTCACTCATAGCAAGCGTTGCTTTATTTTTTTGAATGACTTGTGTTAGTGATATACTTTGCCTTTTGACATTTGATATCAGTCACATTGAGGTTACTTTAGAAGCAAGTAGTGCGCAGAAACGAACATTTTCGGCATATTTTACTTTTTTATTTCCGTAAAGGAAAGAAAGCTGCTGAGGCTCACAAAGAGATATGCAAAGTTTATGGTGTTGATTGCTTAACAGAACGCACGTGTCAGAATTGGTTTAAAATATTCCATTCTGGAGATTGTTTCCTCAAATATGAGCAACGTTCTGGTCGGCCTACTGAAGTTGATGATGACCAAATCAAAATCATAATTGAAGAGGATCGTCATATAACTGTTCGAGAGATTGCAGAGAGGTTAAATGTATCGCACACAATAATTGAAAAACAATTAAAATGTCTTGGACTCGTTAACAAGATGATGAAAAATGAATCAGTTACAATAACATCATTCGAAAACAATCATGGTGCAAGCACAATGAATCAGCACAAACCACATCGAAAGCTGAATTGCATCAAAAAAAAGACCATGCTGTCAATTTGGTGAGATTACAAATGTGTTGTGTATTTTGAGCTGCTTCCAAGGAACCAGACGATCAATTCAGATGTTTACTGTCAACAACTTATGAAACTGGACGAAACAATCAAAGAAAAACGGCCAGAATTGGCAAATCGGAAAGGATTAGTGTTCCACCATGATAATGCAAGGCCTCACACATCTTTGGCAACTCGTGGAGAATTATTGGAGATTGGTTGGGAAGTGATGCAACATCCCCCATACAGCCCTGATCTGGCACCATCTGATTACCATTTATTTCGAAGTTTGCAGAATTCTTTGAATGGTAAAACTTTCACAAATGACGATGATCGCACTTGGTTCAGTTTTTTGCTGATAAGGACCAGAAGTTCTATGAGCGCGGAATCACGAAGCTGCAAGAAAGATGGCAAAATGTCATTGTGCAAAATGGAAAATACATAATTTATTAAAGATTATTCTTTATATTAAAAGGAATGAGTTTTATTTCATACTACAAAACCAAAATTACTTATTAGTTGCCAACCCGATACATTACACGGCTAAACAATTACCGTGAGAATAAAATTTGCTATTGTGAGTGTGCTATGATTCATTTTCTTTATCAGTGCAAATATTGCACAACGTTTGGCAACTTTAAGTCATGGGTCCGAACAGAGACGACCTGCGTCAAGATATTTTGCAAATACATTCCAAAACGATTCTTTGTCATATTCCTTAATTGCACAACAGGCTAATTGATCAAGATGGACATTTAAACGCGCTATAGAAAAGATGAGAGAGTTTTTCTGTTAAAGACAAACCCTGAAGGTTCAAGTGACGTAAAGATGGAAAAGAAGATATTGAAGTACATTGAGAGGCACAGAACAGCATTGCTTCGTGATCATGCCTAGAAAGATTGGTGTAAGTCATTCTTTCATAAATAAAATAAAAAAAAGACTAATATAAAGACAGAGAAACAACACTAACAGGCACGAAAATTATACAAAAAGATGTGTGCCGAAGATGCGTGTATTGCGATGAACGATTAACCTTCTTCAAACATGATTTCAGTACACTTCCTGGGCCGCAATATTACAGCGCGAAAAATAAAAAGGATGTTCTTGAAGATGAGAGGTATATATCTATAGAAACATTTGGTAAGAAAGCCTTAGTTTGGCAAGCGATATGTTGATGTGGATGGAAGAGCAGTCCTTTTTTCATAGAAGGAACAATGAATACCACCGTTTATCTCAAGGAGTGCTTGGAAAATCGATTGTTGCCATTCATACGAAGCCACAGAACAAACACTATCTTCTGGTCAGATTTGGCGACATCGCATTACACCGATGCAACCCTAGACTAGATGAAAGCAGAGAACATGAACTTGTCGAAAAATCGATGAATCCTCCCAATGTTCCCCAGCTCAGACCCATCGAACGGTAATAGGCTCTTGTTAAGGCTATTTAGCGAAAAGCGGGGAGAGCTGCAGTAACACTAAACAATTTTTGTCGTTTATGGACGTCGCGTTGGCGAGTAAAAAAGCGTCAAATCACGTTGCGCAAAACCTAATGTTGCCCGTAAAAAAATGAATGTGGATGTTAACAATGCATGGTCTCTTTAAACTTACATATGTTCCGTTTAAAACAGAAAGATCTTGGATGCTCATACAGGTTAGCCCTCGAGAAGAATAAGAGCAATACCTTGATATAAATTCAAGTGTAAACAGAAAATTAAGAAAAAAATTTTGGTTTGGGTTACAATTTCTGAGAAAGGTATTTCAAAGCCAGTCGCAAGGCATTCTTCTGGTCCAGCCATCAGTGCAGAAGTGTATCGAGATCAGTGTTTACCAAAAGTGCATAAATTCATTGATACTCATCATTCTGATGGTAACTACGTGCCTGGTCTTCACATTAAGCAAAGAGTGTCCAAGATTGGCTACGTAGCAAAAATATAAATTTCGTCCCTAAAAATGCAAATCCTTCCAATGTCCCGAAGGCACGACTTATAGAAGACTTTTGGGGCATTCTAGCTTCTTCAGTCTATGAAAACGGATGAAAACCAAAATCCGCAAGAAGTTTGCAACTTCGCGTGAAAAAAAACCTCAAAGAAATAGAAATTGATGTCATCCAAAATATGATGTGTGAGGTTACGGGAAAATTAAGAAAAATCGAGGAAAAAGATCCGTTCTGCATTTTGTAATATAAGCATCCTGGCTAGGAAATACTGTTGATTTTGCAAATAAAGTTAATTTCAAAGCAAAATAAGAAATTCCAAGATAAAAGTTTGGTTTAATGTACTGGAGCTGTAGATATCAAATTATGTTTTGGTCAAATTTGGCTTCTTGCCGCTATAACGAAATAAATCGTCTGTACCAAAGCGTGACAATTTCCCAAATGCAATTACAAACGTGTCACTTAGAATCTCTGGGGATCGCTGAACAGAAAACTCTACACTAATGGGTGGAAAGATTAAGAAGAATATTCCAGGAAATTTGCAAAATTGATGTGAATACTGCTCAAGGAACTAAATTCCATTTTTTTACAATAGGTACTCCATTTTGAAATTTTTCTAAAAGCTTTCTTAACACAGTACCTTATAATACAGTTTTTTTTGGGTTCACTGCATGCTTGGTGATGACCATACACTAGCAGAAATACGCGCGGCTCTGAGCCTGTGCGTGTAGATTTTTGGATTGGTCAGTCAAAAGGTTGCACATTATGTCATCGATTTGCACATCAAGATCTGCTGTTTTTAAAGCGTAAAGAGACCGAAAATCATAACAAATGAACGAAAAAAGCGACAAAATAAAAATCAATGGAAGTATAAGTACGAGGTAAGTGGTTTTCCACAATACGGAAACAAAACTGACCTCTTAGCTATAGACATGCAGATTTCATCCAGAACAGTTTCAAGACGTCTACAAAACTTGCAACTTATCCACGTTTAAATAGACATCATAGCGCTGAACTAGCCTTTGCTATAGATTACAGAGAACGGGAGCAAAAATAGAGAAATGCACACTTTGCAATCGGTAAGTTTATAAGAGAGCAATTGACTGTTTTCAAGGAGGTCCTACTGTAATGGTATGAGGTAGTGATTAATGGGCACAATCCAACTGCTTTAAGGTACAAAGACAAATTATCCTTTACGTTCATAATTTTGAAGAGGATTTCGTTTTAATGCAGGGTATTGCTGGTTCCTATACTAAGAAAGGAACTAAATCATATAAATATTCACTCCATGGTGTAAAAAAGAAATATAAAAACTCGCCAGCTGTATTTACCTTAGAAGAACTGAACTATCAGACTTGATTACAGTACAAGGGTAGCAGGAGATTCTACAAGACGAAATTATATTAGACTTGAGCATGCCTCGACGAATACAAACTTGCGTTACAGTAAGGCAAGAGAAACATTCGCTATTTAATCAATTTTATATTATCCACATAAAGTTTCATGTTTTACAAAAAGAAATTAGGAAGATTTCAATTTGATTCGCTGATTTTGTCGAGTAGATTAAGTCACAGATAACCATCAGGATGTGTTTGTTCGTTAGCTTGTCGGTCTTTCAGCGAATTCAAAAAGACTATACTTTGGACAATTGGTAAGTTTGCTACAGTAAAACAGTAGACTCAGGTGAGCGATTTGCAACAAGCAATTTCCAATTTCTGCTTCCTGTTAGCAAATTAACAAAAAGAAGACAATGAAAATAGCGAAGAGGAGAGTTATGTTGTTGAAATTTCAACTTGGAAGCCAATGGCAAAAAGTAATAAATGTTGAAGTCAAAGATGCGGCACTAGCGTGTTTGTTTGCTATAAGCAATCCTACGTCTAAGCACTTACTTTTGTTAAAAGATACTGTAACTGTCTTACTAACTGTAAGATGTTTATTAGATTTTTTTATATTTGCTATTGTATTTAATAAGAAGTTCAAGATTTTGGCAATGAATAAATAAATAAATGAAGCATCACCCTTGACGTCATTAATGCTTTTTAATAAGCCAGATTTTAGCACTTTTGATACTATTTAGGATTTTCTTGTACATCAGAGAGCATAATCTTTAGGCAGAACGTTTTTAATTTAAAACTTCTTTTCATGTCTACTATGGTTGATAAATTCTTCAAAATGGCCGATATTTTCCAAAATGGCGGCTGTAGCATATCTCAGGGAATGTTTATATGTTGCACAAGAACACAAGTACGCCATTTATACCAAATTCCTAACTTGCTCTAATTTAAATGAAATTTAAATCGGCAGAATTTCCTTGGTCAAAACATAAAATTTGCAAATCTTCAACATTTTCGAATTCTTTTTCTACAAGAATGGGAATCTTCGACAAATATATGTTGCAATCATACCAAATCAATGTAATATTTAATTGTTAGCTCTTTTGATGAATAAAAATGAGTCATTTTGAAAGCATTCTTGCTATTTTTTACATAATCCAGTGATTAGGTCAGATGAAAAAAGTATCAGTTGATTGTGACAGCACAATTTGTGTGTTTGCTTTGTATTAATGAATTAATGATTTTCGAAGCGTCCACAAGAGTTTGTCTTTTCAGAATTTCTTCGATATTATTCAATTATCATTTGTTTTGTAAGTAGACACGCAATTTTACTGATTATGTTTGATAAATTTTCAAAATTGTCACATACATATACGTGAAAAATAGTATAAAGTATAAAATATGATGCCGATCTTATTACTTTAAGCAAGAAACGTTTCAGTTCTTATAAATGGAAATTGTAAATGTTTAGACTTTTTAGGGAGATTCTCTTGTGGATGTGTTTTATATGCATGAGATTTAAATGTATTTTGGAGAAAGTAAACATCAATCTTCCCAGTTTTCAAAAACACACACAACCCTCTTGTAAACAGACTAATATTCAAACTGATGAGTCTTTTAAATCGCTTGGCACCTTTTAAGCTGAATTTTAATAACTA
>VTPC01003914.1:105221-124991 GCA_011009095.1 Ignelater luminosus
TCCCAGTTTTCAAAAACACACACAACCCTCTTGTAAACAGACTAATATTCAAACTGATGAGTCTTTTAAATCGCTTGGCACCTTTTAAGCTGAATTTTAATAACTATATAAGAAATATTTTGAAATATTAATTTCTAAAAAATCAAAAATAGAAAAAAATGAGATTCAACATTTAGATAACCTTAAAGTAAAAACAAACGCATAAATTACTATAATAATGCGTTTAAAACCTTTTTAATTTGAAAGGATTGCGAGAGATAGGTAGATAGGTATGCAGTGTATAAAGGTGAAAACCAAGAAAAGCAACAAAAATGAAATATCCAAGAAAGCAATGCACTCGGTCGATGTAAACACATAAAGCGGAAAAGTAGTAAACAAGTAAGCTTTGGACAGGCAGCGGGTCTGTTGTGGCGATTGGTCGGTAAGTTAAAGTGCCCCAAGGTGGGTAACTCCTACCACATAGCATAGCGTGACCACAACAACATCGAAGGAAGAATATTCGCCAATCTATTCTAAACCGCATAAGGATTTTTAACATAACCTCAAAATTGTTTTAACAATACAATCAATACTTACAAATTACATAGTACACAAACAGTAGTCAATATAATATAATAATAATAATAATATGATTAACTATAAATAATTATAGATTTTATGAAGATTAAAGAATGATAACTAGGATGATATTAATGAGGCAATTTTGATAAACCCAACACAGTGGCGTAGCAAGAATTTTGAATCTTTAATATTGAAAGTATAAAAATCGATCTCCTTTGATATTCAGGATATCTTTGGGAAATTATTAGTTTTATAGATTCCAAAGTGTTTCTTCAAAAACCGTATTCCAAGATGAATCTTTGTTGGAAATAAGTTGAAGGTTAATATTTGACAAAAAACATAACTCAAAAGTGAAATAATCCTGCAATTTCTAATAGGGAAAGCTAATACATACAAAGAAGAACTAAAATCGGTAGCGAAAAGAAGTCAAAAGACAAAATTCCTTATAAAGCCAAAATTTAGAATACAGACGATCTTTTTTGGTTTGACAAAAATACAATCAAAATTCGTGGTGGACCGAACGGGTAACTTTTAGAACAAAATTACAATTAGATTAAACACCGTTTCGTAATTAAGCTTTTTATTGCATAGAATGTTTCGCATCAGCTCAGCTCATTACTTGATAGACTAGCTAATTCATTTGTAGAACACCCAACAGAACTACATTAAACAGGAAAAACGAACGTTAACGGTATTTAAAAATGTTGACAAACAAACTAAAATTGATAGGAATGAAATATCATTTAAAAAAATTTGTTAAATAGTCGAAATAATATTAAATTAATAATTGCTTTCTTTGTTTTTAGCATTTCAATCTGCATCTGTGCAGATGCATTTGATAAACCAACCTCTCCGTTCACGCAAGGGTTAATTAGAAAGTGCGTCTTATAACATCAGTACATCTTTTACAATAAAAACACAAAATTATTCAAAATTGGTACAAAATAAGTCGAGCAGATGTTTGTCACGTTCTCATAAAGAAGTAACAATGTTCAATAGAACTTCCACCAAATATTGCCTGCACAACACCTGCTTACGTTTTAAATATTATTCTGCGAGTTTCAAATCGAGATTAGATCTACAGCATGATTTGGAGTAAAGGAGGTTTCATACAATCGGCATAGTTGACTATTTAGATGTCAGTGAACTGTCAGATCTTACAAAATCAATTCATACGATAACTTCTGTATATTTTCGTATTGTTGATATTTCAATTCCACGGTATAAGAAGAAATCATTCTTAACGCCTACTCGATTTTTCAGTTATAGATTTGATTTATCCATCTAGTTGTGAGAAGATATCACGATATCCAAAGAAACCACGGAAATCTTTAATAAAGGCAATATAATTTGTTCAAGATTAGAAACTGCAGTTTACAAGTGCAAGCAGAATACGCTTGTCGCGAGGTTCATGCCTCTCTGTATCAAAATGTTAGAATTAAGGATAATTTCATAAGTCATGCATGTCTACTCACCTGCACAAGCGATTGAAGCAACAAAGGCGATTCGTCTTAAACTGATATCGTCAAGAAAATAATGCTTCAGCAAATCCATTACGTTCCACGAACTTTATTGTCGGCAACAGTGGAACAAGATTAAAGCAAAACAGTTGACTTATCAGCAAGATATCACCACCAAAACTACAGGTAACAGTTCCCTATAGTTTGGTAAGATGGCAAAATTGCACCTGAATGCAAATTCCTCCTAAAGCTAAACATGTCAACGCCGCCGAAAGCTAGAAAATTTATGTATGCCCCTTGCAAGATGGCAACCAAAGAGACTAAGACTAATAAGTAACTTACAGAATACAACTCAGTAAAATATTTGCTATATTGGCAATATTGTTTCATCTTTATCCTACCAGATAGTTACACAGTACAACAGTAAAATTCTGATGAAAATCGGTAATATCCGACCAAAATAGTCTATTCCTCCAAGGGATTCTGTTACTGATTTCTTCACATTATTTCGAGGTTTTTCATCTAAGTTATGGATCGAAAGTAAATAGACAAACTAACAATTAAGTTTTCATGAACAAAAATTTTTATTTCATTTATAATTTTTTTATAACTTATTTTTACCTTAAATATACAAAAAAAAAAATGAAATTAATATACAGCATCGGGACCTTTTTCCTCAATTATTCTTAATTTTTGTTTTACACTTGGCAACATCTTCTAGACCGTCAAAATGATTTTGATTTGATTCTATTCACCAGCTGATCCTTAGTTTTAGCTGCCCACCTGTCCTTGTATACTTCTTCAGCCAAAAGTGCCTAGAAATTTTCAATCGTACGAAATCGATATTTTGCTTCTCCAACCACTCAAGCGTTTCCCATGCGCGATGGCAGGATGCAAGATCAGGCCAGAACAAGATTTGGTCTTTTGACTGTTATCTCTTGATATACGTATCTGTTTTTGGGGCAAATCATTTTAATGATTCAATGATGAGGTTTAATATTCCCTTCTCGCACACTAAAACTTCCAGTTCGAACTTTGTTTTCCGGGTGAATTTAATGTCTTCTAGCCTGTTTTTAAAATTATCAGTATAAAAACCACAGTTTACATTTAACACAGAACAAGAAAGAGTAAAGTACTTTTCATCATCTACCACTAACATTTTACCCGGAGTAAGAAATTTTTGACGAAGTAATCGGCACTTTCCAGGGATATCAGCAAGTCACTTTGGTGATTCTACTCGTTTGCGGTATTTTAAATTCATTTTTTGAAATCCTGAACGATAGTGAAACATTCAACATTCTCGATAATCTTCGGGTACTTGCACCAATTTTCTCTTTTACAAGAGATTGTAACTTTTTCACCTCTTGCGGTCCCAATTTCGGTGGAGGTCCTGTTTTATTTCCATTATTCCGCGGCTTATTATCCTCGAATCCGTCCAATATTTTTGTTTAAAAAATGCTTCACCACTTGCTTTTTATCTACCTATCCGAGCATTTCATAAATAATAACGACAAATTCGTTACTAGGTGTTTTATTAACAATTAAGTTGTCAAAACAAATGCCTCAAAAGTTCAGGAAGATCACATATGCTTCAACGGTGTTATTCTAAGTAAATTTTGTCCATTTACTTTCGTTCCATACCTTGTAACTCGTGAACGGTTGATTTTTAGATTTTTTTCGGATTCGTGTTCAAGGCATCAAATGCTATTAGTAGGTACCATTTTATCACGCTACCTTCAATTGTTTCAAAACTGTCGAGTTTCTTCTGTTTTTAAAAAAAATTAACAATAAAGTTTGCCATTTTTGGGGTACAGTCAAGAACTTTTTTTTGTAGCTGATCCTTCAAGGTATTCAAGGAAAAAGAGATATTTTGCAAGAAACACTGCGACCACGCCCAACTACAGGTGATTAAAATCTAATCTTCCGCAATACTTTAATAAAAAAACAAACAAAGAGCTTTGCACCCGGCTCACAGATTGAGTCATTAGCACCATTCACGTCAAAAAAAGTTCCATCTCGATAGGAAGTGTCGTTCTGGATATATGCATCTCTTCCTAAAATGTCGGAGTGGGAATGAAAAAACACAAGAGGTTCGAACTGCGTACACCAATCATGTTTAAAGGCTTCTATCGGTGAATATTTAATATGTTTCGCCATTTTCCCCAAATGGCTAGAAAAGGCGATCGTCTTCTGTGTTTATCTCTTTTCGTTATTGAGGAAATTTTTTACAATTGAATTTGGGCTAATTTTCACTAACTGCCACCGGCTAAATCTGGAAAGATAAAGAATTCGTTTTGCTGAAACCCTTAGTGCCATTTCAATATCTTTAAAAAATGCAGTGGTAACCACCTTCTGAAAGACGTCTGGTGGTACATAATGACAGCGCCTCCATCCCTGGCTGCTAAATGCTGCGCACTTGATCACAAGAAACTTTTGCCATTTTCGCTGCCATTACGATGGCCACTCTGGTTCCAGTGAGATACATTGAAATATGTGCATACTTAGATAAAATGATATTATCTTAAGGAAGCCTATTCGTCAGGTGTCTCAGTCGTACAATATCATTAAATGCCAATCAACAAAAAATTATTTAGTTCGTAAACGTCGTGGAGTTGAGTAGAGAAAATTTTCGTGCATTAATTTACTGCAATTTTAAGTGCGGTTTAGATGAAAAACAAGGCATGGAACGCCTAACTTTAGCTTTTGACGAAGAGAAACCTTCAAGGGCAACCATTTATCGGTGGTTTGCTGAATTTAAACGAGGTCGAATCACATGAAGCAAAACTGAAAACTGCAGTCACTTCAGAAAATGCTGCTCGTGTCCAGAGCATGATTGCCGAAGACCCCTACTGCACATACAGTACAATCCAGAGGGCATTAGAGATTGGATCCGCAGCAGTTTTAAAAATTTTACATGAGGAACTGCGGATGAAGAAAGTTGTTTGTCGCTGGGTATCGCACCATGTAACGGACTTCCAAAAGTCAGAACGTATGAAAATCAGTAGGGAAAGTTTGAACATGTTAGAAAATGGCGGTCATCGGATTATTTCCAAAAGTGTTACAGGTGATGAGACGTACAACTCGACAGGAATGGATTCATGACCGACAACTCCAAAAAAGCAACGCGCCATGAAAAAAGTTATGTACGCCGTCTTCTTTAGAAGTACCGGTTTAGTCAAAGCCATTAAGTTAGAAGAACAGCGCACAGTCATTGCAAATTGGTACATCAATAAATGTTTGCCTAGAGTTTTTAAAGGACTTGATGTAAGGGGCTTTTGTTGCACCATGACAATGCGTCCTCGCATTCGATTCAACGTCCACCTTATTCACTTGATGTGGCGATGTGCGACTTCTGGGTGTTCTTTAATCTGAAGAAACACCTTCGGGGGCAAAAATTTTCTTCAGAAGACGAGATTGATACAACAATTCATCAGTATTTTGACAGTATTCCGAAAAATGAACGGCGAGCAGTTTTTGATTTTGGAAAATAAGATTGAATAAATGTATTGAGGCCAAAGGTCAAATTTGCACTTAGTTTTTTTTATCTCACTGGAACCAAAGTGTATTTTGAATGAGAAAATCCCAATTTGGATATTCTTGCAAGTTTAGATTGTTATAAAATGATCATCATTGTGAAATGTACCAATGACCAATCAAAACGAGAATTTCATTGGTTAACACTTGACACTGATTGACAGTACAATGCAAGATCATTGAGATCCTGTATTCCGATTGACTGATGGTATACTTTTGAATTTTGCTAAGCTTAAATAGGGGATATCAATGACAAAAAAATCTCACTCTTTCCCACTGGCACGTTCAGCAAAACTAGAGACAGAAAAATCTCGAAACCAAGCGAAGAAATAATGTAACTCTCATTACGAACTTTGAGCTCAGAAAAAATGCTTATTTGACACCTCACCTAGCGGAATTCCTTGAAAAGTAAACTATTTTGGTGAGATATTACCGATTCTCGTTGAGAAATCTCATTTCAGAACATTCACACTTCATTTTGAGGCACTGTGCTATTACTCAAACTGTGAATATATGGATACTGTAGAAAAGTGTCTACTTCTAACAGATTCAGAAAATTGCAGGTAGTTCTCAAGATATTGAGGAAAAATACTAAAAATCCAGCTTTTACTCAAAAACAACGTATGCTATGAAAACGCAAAAAGAACCTCGTCTGTCACATTGAATTTGGATCCCAAAAATAGCAGAACTAATTATTTCTTTCTCTAGTGACGTAATATATCCTTATTTTTTGAAGATATATCTGCTTATCCCATTTTGGGAAAAGACAATCAACACAAAAACCTGTATGATAGTAAACGCCTTATGGGAATAACATACCAGAAAATTTCATCGAAGTATTGCACATCCGAAAAAACAAGGAGTTTCGAATAAAATCTTGCCACCCTTTAGGCCATAAATTTGTCTAGACTTTGTTGATTATTTTATATCTTCGAATTGGTACCTATTTACAAACATCTTTACCCGGAAATTCTGCACAGAGTGTAAATCACAGGTTTCTCTTTTTTTTTGATTCGACGTTATGCGGAATGCTTTGCAGAGGAGTAGCTAAATACTTAAGAAATTCAAATGATGTGATGCCATAACATGTAGTCTAGAAGTTTTTGATGACCCATGACGTGCTGTAGAACTGAGAAAGATGTCTAGCTCTTGTCCGCACAAGCTTAAGAACTTAAGAAAGTATCATAACAAAATCATGTTTTCCCATTAACGACTTTATCTTCATTTTCCTTAGCCATAAAAATTGTATTGAAGAATTTATAAAAAAGATGATAGATAAAATGACATTAGTAAAGAGAACCATAGCTACTCTCTTCTAGGATTCAATAAAAAATTAAAAACCATATAGGCAGGATAGAAGGGCAAGGGCAAGGGCAAAATACATTCATTCTGGTGACAAGTACGAACCAAGCAAGGAAAGGAAGATAATCTTAGGTCAATAGTCTGCACTCTAAGATGAATTCTAATGATAGGCAGATCAAGGAAAGGAAGAGATAGTTGGTGGTAGTACAATTCTCGATATAGTACAAATAGAAATAACTAAAAAGTAGCACAAAACTAGAAATTTATTTTCCTGTTACTGTTAGTTACTGAATAATTCTTTTCGTATTTCATTTTTCGCATTACTGACTTGCTCATTATAGCTCCCAGAAGAGAAAAAAAATCAAAATAAAATTAAGAAACGTTTCCGTAGAATCAAAACTAATAAAGGTCAGAACTGATACTTACGTGGTTACTTTTTATATGAATTATTTAATAATAAATTATAAGCGCAATTGCAAACTAGTCCCTTTTGATGCATAAAGGAACTTTTGGTTCTTGTAACAATTTTTATCAATTTATTCGGCAATATTATTATTTATTACATACAATTATAATTTTAGTTACATTCATGTTGTAACAGCAAACCATTGATCTTTTAGCAAACAACTACAATACTAAAACTCTTTTTCAATTAAATCTCAAAACGAAAAAGAAAATGGGAACAGTAGGAAAAACACAAAATATTTACCTTGTAATTGGAATACATTCTGTATTTACCACTATTTCTACACCACATGTTTACTTAGGATTCAAATCGCGAGAAAAAAAATATTACAAAACGTTTTAAGAGAAAACAAACTCAAAATTTTTCCGATTATAGAAATAGTTCATTCGAAACCATTCTAATTTTCCTTGTACTAGTAATAACTGTAAAGAAATGAAATCGGCGACTTGTTGAAACAGAAAGATCGGCGCCAGGAATATCCAGGACGTCGCAAAAATAACGCACCCACCGGCGGGATGCCCAGACGATTACTGATGACGCCATGTCGCATTGGGTTCATGAAGTTTTGCCAAATGCTAGCCATCAGCAAATACAGGATCATGCATCTATTGTTAATACCACATTGAACGGGACTACTACATACAAGTGTATAACAAAACATTACCCCGAGTTCAAAAGAACTTCGCGCTGGGACCTTTCTTTCACAAAATGCGACCGACCAGTATTTAGAAACGGGCTTCTTCCAAATTATTCGTGAGAAATTAACCCTTTCAATGTGACGTGAAATTAATAATCTGAATAATAATAAAACCTGTCGCGTCATCGTCTACATACCGGACATTTCTTGTTGTTGTTCAACCCTTTCCAGAAGGGTTGCGTAGGGTTATCGACCTTTACCCTTTGACCCGTGTGCACCCCAACGGACGATTAGGTCACCCCTTCCCTTGAAGTGCGATGACCGCGCCTTTATTACCACGACTGGCCCCGATTTTGCTCTAAAAATATCTTGCCATGGAACGAAAATAAAATACATAATCTGTAAGTTGGGACTGTCTAGGTTACACAAACAACTTGCATGTATGCGTTGAGGACATTTTAAAAATAATTATTTTCGCCAAACTTTTTAAAGATACAGTGATAAAAAAGTTACTCCTGCGTACTTCAAGATTTTAATCATTAAAATTTCAGTAAAACTTGAAACTTCTCACTTTTCACTCATTTTCCATCAACCTTGATCCATTTTTGTGATCTCGATATTCCTTCTATAAAAAGAAAAAATGTTTTAGAGAGAAACATTTCAATTTCGGAAAAAAATCAAAGCCATTTACAAAACGTCGGGCCATTTTAACAGATTGATGCTTCTGATAGGAAGAAATCGTAGGGTGTTGCAGATTTTTTTACATGGTGGAGAAATTAGCTTTGTTCGTGGTTGTGACACAATTTCTCGGTCTGTTAGAATCCGTAGGAGTAGAGCACGAATTTCGCGTTCATTCATGTTATTCATGAGTTGTTACTTAATCGGAAGTTCGTAGGAGTACGATCAAAGAAACATTAAAACAATAAAAGGTGCAAACCTATTGAAATTATTATCATAAATCACATGAATGAAATGTCATCATCTGTTTGAAACTAAACAGCGCTTTCGATTTCTTGAAAAAGGCCTGAACGAATTTGCACATCGGCACATTAATAAATTTATTACTCTAAAAAAAGTTAATATACTCAAAATTCCATGTAGAACAATTTAAATAATTGTTGTGAAAAAATTGCAACTTATAGCAAAAACAAATAAATACAGAACCAAGAAAGCACCCCTGTGGAACCCCAATTCAATACATCATGTGTACAAATCCAAGATGGAAGATGTGACATAACTGGAATTATCGGTTTTGGCGAAGGCAGCACCTGTTTACCACCAAAGTAAACAAATATTCCCATTGGTATTTATAGTTTAGGGAATAACAGGAATTCTACATATCCCAGGAAGGCCGGTTTTCTTACTAGATGGGTAAAACAAGTTTTTAAGTTTTCATCCCCGTTGGTTTTTTACAAATAGGAGGAGCCATCTCAAATTATTCGATCAAATAGTTTCCGACATGTCAGAGTTTTTATACCTGTAACCTATTTGAAAATCATCTTACTGCAATACAAAATAAAATTCTTGATTAGGTCTGAAATAATCAATATCATTACTTGAATATCCAAATGGTGGCAATTAATGAGATTTATGAAGTTTTAGTGTAAATTCAAGTCAAAACACTTAAAAAGACCTTTACGAAGTAACTGAATACTCATTTTAATATCCAATGTGATCGTAAATATCCACGTAGTGGACGAGCTTTCGGTAACCTCAGCAACATAATTCAAAACAAACTGACAACGTTAAAAGAGACCTCCCTAGAAATGTATAAATTTCAAATGATGATTTAAATATACACAACAAATCAGAAGATTCCTAAAAGTTTTGTTGCTGGAAATCCTTCTATTTTATTTTCAATATCATCTCGTTCTCGAATAAATATTGGATGAATTCTAACCTTAATTTGGTGGTAATAAATGCGTCTGAAACATTCTAATGCGTTGAAAGTACACAAACAAGTAAAAACAACCCACAAAATGTATGGCATCCAATTTTAAGCAACTTCAGGGCGGATATCACATCGATTTCAAATTCAAACCAATCCGATCAGCCAAATGAAAACTAAAGATTGTCGCCCTTTATTCCATATTTGATTTTTAATTAAGTTTAGCATAAAAAAGACAATATAATCACAGCGACAGATAGCTTATTTAACTGCATAAAGCAAAATCTTCTTTGCAGAATAAGAGTGCTTAAAGCAAAACTAAGTCCACCAACGTTGCTAGATCGGTGTCTTTTTAGAAACAATACATTCACCAAAAATTCGTGCTCTCTCCAGTTCATATCATGAAATCAAGATGATGACTACGCACACTAATAAGCTCTACTTCAGTAGAAAACGAATAATCCTTCGATTAACCCCCAGAAAACTGCACTTCATGAAAAGAAAGAAGTTAAAAGAGTTGGGAGAGCTTATAAATTCGGAGGGAATTAAGTATCTATAACTATCTATTGCCTCACAGCTCAAAACGTCAATACGAAGGTTGCTATTTATATTTCTGGCCTTGGCAACACTGACTGTTTCCAGGCGTCAGCTGACATTTCCGGTGTAAACTTGACATTGTTGAACATAACCTCAACCACAACATTTTGTCATTTGAGTGCGATTAGTGTTGTTTGCAGTTAATTGAAAAGTGCATTCCCTAGTAAAAAATGGAATTGACCCGTGAACACTTTCGTGCAATTATTTTTCATAACTTTCGACGTGGATTATCACGACAAGAGTGCATCAATGAACTTAATACATTATATAGCGATGAAGCTCCATCCTACAGCACTGTAAAAAACTGGTATAATGAATTCAAACGTGGCCGATGTTCACTCCAGGACGAAATCCGTGAAGGCCGTCAAAAATCTGATTAAACAAGATCGTCATGTGACATACCGTGAGATTGAGGCATCTTTGGGCATTAGTATGACTAGCATCAACAAGATCATTTGGCCGTAAAAAAAATTTGTTCCCGTTGGATCCCGCATAACCTGACCAATACTCTAAAGAAGGCTCGCGTCGACTGGTGCATTGAAATGTTAAAAAAATTTGCGAAAGGTGCATCAAAGGCTGTGTATAACATCTGCACAGGTGACGAATCATGGATCTACGCATAGGACCCCGAAACAAAACAGCAATCAACTGTGTGGGTCTTTCAAGACGAGCCAAATCCAACAAAAGTTGTTCGCGGAAGAAGCACATCGAAGCAAATGGTTGCCTGTTTCTTTGGCATTACCGGTCATGTGGCAACAGTGGCGTTAGAGCAACGTAAGACGGTCAACTCTGAATGGTACACAACCATTTGTTTGCCAGAAGTCATTGGAGAAATTCGGAAAACTTCAAAGAAGAGGCGAGTCATTCTTCATCATGACAATGCAAGCTCTCACACCTCTGCTCAAACAATTGAATATTTAACCAGCCAGAAGGTCGAGTTGATGGGCCATCCACCATACAGCCCTGATTTGGCACCCAATGACTTCTTTTTATTCCCGTACATCAAAAACAAACTGCGTGGTCAACGATTTTCAACACCAGAAGAAGCCGTTTTTTGTTTCAAAACGCATATTTTGGAGCTGCCTCAAACAGAGTGGAAAAAGTGCTTCAAAAATTGGTTCAAACGCATGGAAAAGTGTATCAATCTTAATGGAGAATATTTTGAAAAACAATAAAACTAGTTTCGATCATAAATACTTGTTTTTTCATTGTTAAGCCAGAAATATAAATAGCAACCCTCGTATTAGAAAAAATAACGTTATTTAGTGGTGAATTAGACGTCTTTTTGACGTCACACTAGATAATATAATTTTTTAACACCGTATTTAATTATATTAGAATACAAAACAGAAATGACGTCCTCATGAAGTTAATCATTCAAATTCGTCGTCGGTGACGAAAGATGTGCAATTAATCACGTAAATTTGACGTCGCTCTGATTCTTTTTTAAAAATAGAATAAACATTGTTAACGTCATACATTTCGTTTCAAGACTTGAACAATTTCCAGTTACTAGGTGTGTTGATAAAAGGAAAGTTACAACTTGAGTTGAAAAGCTGACAAGATAATAATCCCAAATTTTTTTAAAAATTCCGTCCGTTTAAAATCTGGCAGATTGAATTACTGCAAAAAGCTGAGAAAAGAACGTAAATTAATTAAACTTTTATTAATTCTTTTAATACATTTTCTAACCTACAAAATAATGCCAAATTATTTAAGAAAAATTTTAAGAACTACAAAATATTCGAATTTTTTTCTTGATTTCCAACATAAGCTATTGTACAACATCCTCATCCATACTTCTAGATGTCTGTCTCCATTTTATTCTCAACTGTCGCATGTCTGAAACGTTAAATTTTGCATTTCTCAGTTTTCTTTTGGTTTGCGCCCAATACCTCTCTTTAGGACGTAACTCAGGGCAATTCGGCGAATTCATAGCTTTAGGAACAATTTGAATTATTTCTTCGTAAAATTCTTTTGCACCACGACTGTAGTGACACGAAGCTAGGTCCGGCCAAAAAAAAAGCAGAAGCTCTAGTCGGTCTAAAAAGGGTTTTAGTCTCTTTTTTAAGCATTCATGCACATAAATTTCGGTGTTAATTGGACCTGTCATTATAAATTCTTCACTTTTCAAGCCGCGGCTGCAGATAGCTTGTCAAATCAGGTATTTTTTTGAATATTTGGTAATTTTATGTTGATATTTAGAATCTACATTTCCTCTTTGATCAGCAACGTAATACTCTTGCCCTGGGATCTGACTGAAATCTGTAACGCAGTAGGCTTCGTCATCCAAACTTTGTTAGACCACTTTTCACTTTAATTTGATGAACTGTGCTACCAGCTACCACAACAACAGTCCTTTCTGATATGGTTGGGTTTTTTAAAACTGATTTATTATATTTTCCTCTCTTTTTTTATCAGGTTTCCTGTTTCCACCTGAACCAATTTTTTTTTTCTATTGACAATCATTTTTTATAAGTACTTATTACATTTTGTACCGTCGAACGTGGGATTTTTAAACTTCTTGCGAGCCGGACTTGAAAAAAATTGCAATTTTCTAAATATTTGTTCAAGATTAAAAGCCTTCGCTCTATTTCATTCATCTTAAACTTTCTCAAAGAGTAAATTATTTTAAAGTAGTTAGCTGCTAAATTAACATTGCAATGACAGTTAACAAATGACAAAATTGTTTTACAATCGAACTGCAAACAAGCCTACTGGACCAAGAATTATCCAGCCAAAGTTTAAACGGACCATTCCTTAATATGGAAACTATAATTAGATAAGTAATCACTGCAATCCTGTTCGAAATCCTGATATCACATTGTGGGCACTTGCTGCGAAAAGAACAAAATGAGGCTGCGTCACTCCACTTAAGGTTCTAATAGGAATAGATGTGATATTAGAAAGTATCCTGACAAAATAGTCAATATTGATCAGGGTGTCAAGATTCAGATTGGGATCGAAAAACCTCTTTTCGGCACTTGGATACTTCAATGTTTTCTTAGAGAAACTTCAAATAGATGGATAAAAAACAACAAAATCAAAGCTGGGCTAATTATTTCAGAAAGAGGAATTCGGCCAAAAATCAGTAGAACAAGCAGTCGTCTTTTAATTGCAAAATGCTACGTCCTACACAAATCTTTGACACTTGACGAGAAAATGTAACAAGCCAGAGAAAAGAACAAGAATGAAATAAGGGAAAAAAATTTAAAATACAACATATTAACTACTAAAAGATTCCCTTGTAATAAATCCAATAAGGAAAAGATTCGGAAATGGGCGAAAAAAGTATGAACAACTCTTATTAGCTTATCGGCTTATTGTTTAACCTTTTTCCAAGTAACCTGTTAAGTTCGCTTGAACTTTCTTACTTTATTATTATTCGAATGCAAATCTTGTATGGTGCGCAAAAAAACAAACACTTGTTGCCAAACATGAAAAGTCTGACTTTCAGAAAAAGTATCGATCGAAAAAAACTATTACTTACCTTCAAGAAATATAAAGTAAAAAAACGTAGACTTTCTCATTTTCGCTTGCAACATAAAAACAAAGTACGGCAAATTTCGTTTTGGGCAATAAATCTATCTTGAAAAATTAGAATGGTGCAGGGCAAACCCGCAAAAATGGCGCTCTCTTTAATAATAACCAAGATAATATAAATACAACAAAAGTTGAACCACACTATAGCTTTTTGCATAAATAATGTTGCTGTACATTCTCTTAATGAATGAATTAATCAAATGCACCAAATCTGATTTAGCATTAATT
This sequence comes from Ignelater luminosus, assembly GCA_011009095.1. Lineage (NCBI taxonomy): Eukaryota > Metazoa > Arthropoda > Insecta > Coleoptera > Elateridae > Ignelater > Ignelater luminosus. The sequence goes on from VTPC01003914.1 coordinate 119,438, forward strand.
ACATAAAATTTGTTTCCTAAGAGCCCATAGGATTCCAGAAAACTTTTTTTTGGTTCAATTCTTTTTTATTTCTGCGTTTTTGGAGAAAACCGTTTATAATGTATTGAAACATTTGAAAAGTATGCACAGCATGATTTATATTTTTCAATATTTATAGTTTTAATTTATTATAAATTAAAAAATTAACAAATTTAAATGCAATAGTTAGAATAAGTTTTGAAATGATGATACCTACATCCTTGTAATCAAAACTAGGCAAACCCCTAGCATGTGGTCAAATTCAACTTTTTGAAATTTCCGGTCCCGATTATTTTGCAGTTATTTGAAATTCTTATTTTATTTATGTGTAATAAAACGATAAAAAGCACTTTAAAAGCCCTGCTACGAAAGCGATGTCTTTTACTCGGTAATATAGATGTCATCCCCTTAATGGGCCGTAAATTAAGGGTTTTAAAATTTAATTAACTAAAATGAGTTATAACCGGATAACATTCATCGATTATAATTATTTAATAAAGTAATTACAAAATCATTAATTGCAAACTTGATGAGTAACAAACAGTTAAGCTTAAATTAAAAAAAAAGAAACAGTCATCAAAAAACCAAACAATTAATTTCTAGAGTTGCATCATCAGAAAACTTTTCTTATTACAAATTTTATTTTTGTTATTAAAAAAGATGAAAATAACACAATTTTGAATGGAGATTATCATCCAACAGCAACCGTATAAAAAAAAAGTTTGTTACTACATGATTCACTGTTATTAAATGAATCAATAATATTGACCCTTAACATTTCTAAAAGTATAAACAACTATTTCTTATAACAACGTCATTGAATACAAAAAAAACAAACAAATCTGTGATAAAAACATTATGAATGAACGAACGTATGCATCCATAAAATGTGAATGGCAAGAGACTTTCACTTACCGGTCGAAGGCATTCTCAGAGAGCGCGTACTTCTGGATCCGCAGTAATGGCGGTAGGGAATCATCATCCACTTGACCACCGGAAGGTCCATCCCCTTGTTCGAATACTCCTGAAAGACCGAAACCCTAAGTTTAAACTCGAGTCGTTTCATAAAATTGATAACAAAAGCAATTATTTCCTTCATTGCGAAATCTTTTATCAGTACTACTAAAACTAGGGAGATACACTTTTTATCAATTACTATGTCTGTTTTTATAAATGTTAGAAATTCTAAAAGTTGCTTATACGGAAAATATGACGTTTCCTTCTTTTCTTTTTCGTACATTTCCTGAGTGCAACATTTCCGATGTCATAACTCTTACAACAATAAGTTTCCTATTCTTTCTTATATTTCCTCAAAAAACTACAAATTAACAATTTTCTTAAAATTTCTATATTAATAATAATAATAATCTGTTAAATGCATATAGTATATCAAAGACTTTGAAACAGCTCTGTAATTTTGCTAAGGTACTTGAATAACAAAGAGAAACATCTTCGTTGTATTTGCCTTATACCAACCAACTATAAAGCCCAAAGCTAAACTGTCTAAACTGCTTGACACAACATTTAAACTAATCTGTGGTAATAGTCAACCCTCATTAAATATCTTGATGAGAACTTTGGGACTGTTTCGTCCGCGGTTGTTAAACAAATTCAAAACAAAATAAAGAAAAAACAAAGTTGTTAAGAAAAATCAAAAATTGTGATCTCATCAGATTAGATGCCTCGTAAATAGAGAAAATGGAAAATCAGCAATAGAAAGTTTCCTTAGTAAACTCAAAATATAAATCAAACAATTAATCAAACCAAATTTAGGAGTTCAGAGCGTAAAGGAACTTGAACAGCTCTTCTTATCCATGTTGAGATAAGAGAAATTCGACTTGAAACGTATTCGTGAGGGTGATGGTATCATATCTATCCAAGCACCGAAATACGTAAAATTTGATTCTATCTGTAAGAATGTTATCGGCCCCAAATCCAAGTTTTCATTGTATTATACAGTGTGTTCAGTTTAAAGCGATTCACTCTTAATGGATCGCAATAACTTGGCCGAAGATGTGTTCATTCCAGTTCGCCTAACCTCAAAATCTTACACTGAAAATTTTCATTTGCGATTAGACGTTTCGCATTTTATAATGTCGCAGCATGTCATTACAGTCCAAAATTCGGTAATAATTATGTCCGTTGAAAACTTCTTTACCTCACCATATCAACGCTTCTCGTTTCATAACTAAAGAGAAAAGTGCTTTCGTTCTGTTAATCAAAACCCAAGTTGTAAAGTAGTTCTTGAGTAATTAATCAAATAGTCGTTTAAACTGTTTTTTGTTTTCTTACCTATGTCTCTCGGTAACTTTGGTTGCTGGCAATAGCAGAGAAGCGACTTTCAAACAGTACTGACACCAAAAATCGTCGGTTTTTTGATAGATAGTAGTAGAAGAAAAGCTTTCAAGTAATTCGGGCATCGCCTTCATCTCTTGTTCTTCTTCGACAGATATTTTATATCAAAATGCAACTTTGATTCTTTGTAATGGTAGAAGAGCAGCGTCAAGCGATGTAAGAAAGTTAATAGAAGGCAAAGCCCCACTTTAGGCCATTAAAAGGGATCATTTCAATATGGCATCCCTTTCATGAGGTATGGAGATGTGTTCAAGAAAATCAAAACCCCACCTCAGTAGTTAATTATGTAATATGGACGAAAACTCCAAAATGTAGTCTCTTATCTTTTTGCCTACAATTTCATTAGACCACTCAGTGACGAGAATTTTGCCTCATTTATTTACTTCCAACATTGTTTTAAGTCCCAGAGAAGATTCTGGTAGCGCGTCATCTTTCCCTTAGGTAAAGAAGTACTTGGTTGTAATTGACCAGTTGACCATAAAAACATAACATCAACTACTAGTCTCTTTTGGTCGATTTGGACAGTTCTTTGCTTGGTCAAACCACGCATGATCTTTCGAATCCGATTATGCTCGACTTGAAAGTGTGCTAGCTTTATTTTCGTCTTTGGACTAAATTTTAGCAGTCACTAATTCCTATTTTGTCCTTGTTCTTATAATCTATGTCTATTTCTGTAATTGTCATCTTAGAGCATTTCAAACTGAATTTGTGATTGAATTCGATGACATGTTCTGTTTCGATTGTGCTATACGCCTACTTCAATAATCCAAGCAATCTTACCTCGAGTATGTTGTTTACATTTTTGACTTAGGGACAAGTTTTATTAATTTAGAATGCAGGGTTTTAGGTTGTTCTTTGAATGTTTGGGTATTAATCTTATGCACTTCAGTTACGGAATCTTTAATAAAATTCCAACCCATAAAATATAAATATTGAGCTTCAAAAGCCCTCTTTGGCTCTCCAGAAAAAAAATTGGTAATTATTTCGTTAGTTCGTGTTAGATTCATAGCTGCCCATTTTTAAACAAACAATACATATAAACGCACCATTTCCAAGATATAAATTCACCTTAATTGAAATGACAAAAGAATTTTACTCGTAAAATATGCATCACATGAGCAAAATGACCAACTGATTTTCTTGCTAAACTGTGTTTACATTTATTCAGGACCAACAAACTTATTTATGTATTCTTTCAATAGTATTGTCTTTCTAATCCTCCATTCCTGATAAAGGCACTGGTCGTGTGAGAAACCGAAAAGTAAGCAGCTAACCATACTGGAAAACTGCACTCCTAAAGTGTTCTTGAGATTAAACGAAAACCAATTCTAGAAGATTATCATGCTTACAAGTTCAATTAAAACTTTAAATTTTCTGTTTCATTCTAACTCCATCTTTTCGCATCTTCTTGCTATTGCTCCGCTAAACTTCGCATAAACACTTGCTACTCAAGAGAACATATCAAGAAAAGTTCTTGAGAGGAGGGTTCTTGATCATTATTTCTCTTGTCATAAATTTGTCGGCATAGTTAATTAGTTTCTTTACTCCTTAAAAAAAACCAAAATCCTAATAGACTAAAGCATTTGCAAAAAAAAAGAATAAAAATCTATCTATCTCATTAACATAACCTCATTATTCATTAACATAAATGCAAAATTCTGGAATATATAATATATTATTTTTCTACTCCCAGGTAGCCTTGAGCGATTATTGGATTAATTGGAAAACTTAATCGAAAAAAATCGATTCTTTTCTGTACAAGACGATTCGATTCAAAAGTAAATGTAAAACCCAGTCGATTCAGATCGATTGGAATCTGAAAAATCTATCTAAATAGATTTCTATCGAAGTGATCTTTGTACTTTGCTTTTTAAGAAACATTATGGAGGGCGTAGCCCGATTCGTGTTTGTATCCAGCTTTCTTAAAATAACATGTAGAGAACGAAGCTCAACGTTGGTCATTTTTGTCTATCTACCATTCTTAAGAGAGACAATGGAGGATGAAACTTATTAAGCCACCGTAAATTAGCTCGTGGGATCGTCTTTGTATTTAGCTTTCCAACAAGGCTTATAGTGGGCGTAGCCTGATTTGTGTTTGTTTTTGGCGTTCGTAAAAGTAAATACAGATTGTATCCTGACAATGGACCACCGTAGGTGCTTCGTTGGATTGTGAGGTCCGTCTATGTATTTAGCTTATGGAGGGCGTAGTACGATTCGTGCTTGTATCTAGCATTCTTGAGAAAGTCAATGGAGGATGAAGTCAGAGGTTGAGCCACTGTAGGTGACTCGTAAACTGCTAAATGCAATCGTCTTTTTATTGAACTTTCTAAGGATTATGGAGGACGTAGCCTATTCCATATTTATATCTAGCATTCTTAAGAGTCAATCAAGAATGAACTCTGACATTGCGTCACCGTAGGCGGCTCGTGGAATCGTGACGTCTGACCGTGTTTAGACTTAGTTTTCTTAAAGATTATGGAAGGCGTAGCCCGATTCGTGTTTGCATTTAGCTTTCTTAAGAAAATCAGTCAAGGACTAAGGCCGACGTGGTTCATGAGATCGTGGAGTCCGACTATATGTATTTAGCTTTCTAAAAAAGATTATGCAGCGCGTAGCTCGACTCGTATTTCTATCTAGCATTCTCAAGAAAATCAATGGAGGACAAAACCCGACTTTGGGCTACACAGGTGGTTCATGAGATCGTGACAAGTCAGTCACGAGATATTATCTCCGCATCATTAATTTGTGTTGCAAATTTCGATACTTCACTCGGTGCGTTTGCTCATACATGTATCTTTGTCTGGCATATATCAATACATCGAGTAATTACTTACGCAGGAATATTCTGTCGTAGTTAGCAATTTAAAAATATGGTTGTAAATAAAATTGATTTAGGCCCTTTCAAACCAGTATATTAATCGATTTTGAATAAATCTAAATCGATTTTAGTCTGTTAGTCGATTCATGAATCGATTTATCTTTGTTGAATTACCGACTAGTCGTTGAAAATTAATTTATTTTTCTGAATCGATTTTTGATTTTCATGAATTCCTGAATCATTCCCAACATTATAAGTAGGCTATTAATACATTTCTTTGCGGAACATAATTCGAAAATGAGCATTAAAAGAGTTTTTTAAACTTATTTTAGCTGGCAGTAAAAAAGATATCATAAGCCACTT
>VTPC01003914.1:125391-143080 GCA_011009095.1 Ignelater luminosus
GGACACTTGACAGTTCCACATTTAGATTGTAAACCCAGAAGTTAATTGCATTGCTTGCTCGATTTTCTTTTAGTTGATAACTAAACTAACGTCATGCAGTAAAAAAAGTTTAATCTCCAGTAGCATGCCGTACATAAATCAAAAAATGACGTATCTATTCTGTTTGCTAGAAATTGATCGACACTCGGCAAAGAAGAATCAATGTTTCTCAGTCGTAGGTGATCCAAAGGAATGGTACACAGAATTTTTCGAAAACAGACACCTTCCTCTTGAGTCATGACTTCGATAGATAGGGCCCAAAAGATCTTCAATTTTAATTTTTTAAATTGACGCAGCGTTTCATTCATTATAAACGTCGGAAAAAGATTACCACCAAGTGGGTTAGGTTGAATAGAAGTAGTCATCATTTTTTGGTTGGGACTCTTATAAACAAATTGTACAAACGTTCCATTCGGTTTTTTTATTTTCAGATTTTAATAACTTGCAAGTTTTCTTCTACTAAAAACAGATCAATGGAACACGTACGATTTTCATGTGAAAAAGCAATCTTGTATCTCTGAAAACCATCCAAATCAAGCTATTCAATGGTAACAAAACCAAGTCGGCGTTTCGTTTAAAAATTCGTAGAAAAATAAGAAATTGCTTTGCAGGATAAAGATGAGATGTGAAGGATTAAATATTCGCTTCTCCTGAATATTTGAAAGTATCAATTCAGTTGCTGAGCTATAGTTGATCTATCTAAAAACTGAAAAGTAGCTCCAACATGACCTAGAGTGTAGAAAAACTTTGATGTTTTAATAAACGCAGTTGACTAACTGGAAGTATTCAACAGGAATCTCTGAATGTGGGTTCTTCAAGGTCATATCCAACACTAACTCTTGTATTGATTATTATGTAAGGATGAGGCATCTTTTATGATATTGTTCTTCGAAACTGAATTCTAGACCTAGTATACAGAGTACTATGTGAATAAGGGCGCTTTTCATCGTAGATATAAACCTCTTTTAATAGCCGTAACGGATGGGACATAAAAAAGAATCGAAGTTCAAGTTTGCACGACTTTTATCTAAACTCTGCTAACTTCACCGTACTATACTAATCTTGAAATAGCGAACAGAAGGGATATAATCAGAAAGCCTACTATAGACTTTTATATCAAGCAGAATTTAAAAAACAGGTAACAATAAAACGAACTGCGCCTAACGACAAGAAAAACAGAAAAATTGGGTAAAACTCATTTGGGAGTTAATCAGGCTCACTTCCACTATCACTTAAAGGAACTCAATACATTTATTTATACATTCTTGTACATAAAACAATCCAAGGAGAAAAGTTAAACTAGAAAAAAAGAATGCAACATCCATGAATTTACTAAAAGCTTTCTTGGCCAGCTAGATAGCTGAGACATGAACTATTCGAAAATGGGTTCTCTAAAATTCAATTTAAATTTTGTCCGAGATAGAATAAAGAGCAAATTTGAATGAAACAGTCGGAAAGTAAATTGAAACTCCTAGAAACTTATTCCCCCAATGGATGAATAAAATAAAACAAAAGTTTCAATTCTTCACGACTCAATTGTATAATTACTTCCGAAATACATCCTCCAATATAACGGCTTGGTGAGGATTTTAAGCTGATTAGTTTCTCTTCGATATTAATTTCAGTTAACATAATCACCTAGAGAAAATGTAATTCAGACAGACTACGCAAAGCAATTCTGCTGAAATGCAAAAATACACCCCATTAACATAAACACATCTTCTCTTGATATTTTTCGATTACAACCAACTATAGAAACTAAGAAGATTCTGTAAAAACTTCTTCCGCAATTAATTTTGCATGGCATTTAAAATGCTTCTTCCACTTATTGATTCCTTAGAAAAAAATGTAAACATCTCAGTATTAATAAATTCGAAAAGAAACTGGAAAAGAGAAAATTTCAAGTCAGCAAAAGTCGAAAAGCAAAAAAGAGGCGATAAAGTTACTAAACCCTAACACATGCAGGAAAGAAAACGAAACGTTATCCAATATTAACGTGATGTGACGAAAAAGATACACACGACGCACATCCTACTATTACTTCAGGATACTCCAGAATCCGAATAAGACGCAAATCGATATTTATGGTGGGGTCCATCAAAACGATTACTGGAGGATGCGTTCGCATCATGGAACACATCCTAATAAATATCTATCGATATAAATAAACATCTAGAAAAATTATTCTTACAATTTTCCTTTTACTTTTCTACTAATCCTCAAACATACTTGATTCCAAATTCTGAATGAACATTTGCAAGAAAAAAATTTCGCATCAAAAAAAAGGTCTAAACTTCCTATCAAACTTTTCCACAAGAACTATTACGAGCATAAACCCCCTTCTTTCAGATCAAAACAAACATTTACCGTAAAAAGGGTGCGGACCCGGTGAGATCCATACGTCCTCCAGCTCTTCTCGACTAAACAGCAATCCGTGAATATCTTACGGTTCACACGCGTGGCACACTCTTTTGCGAAAGGGTCGAAAAGTGACATTTTTGTCTGAAAGTGGCAAACACTTATCACGTCTACGTTATTAACCAAATGCAGCTATTAGCGGCACAGTATGCGGATGAGCATCGCGATACATGTTCGAACAGACGCCGGTATCGGGTGGAGACGGCAGTTGAGAGCGCTGCCGCACACCTATGGGGGCAGCACCCGTCAACTTGACGGCGCAGATCAATAGGAGTGTGCGTACGGGGTGTGGTAGACCGTAAGGGTGGCACTGATTCTGATTTCTACGCAAGAGTACGCATCAAAGATTACACGCCGTGTTCTTTCCTATTATTAAAATCCAATGCTCTTCTTCCGCTTTTCTTTTTTTTTCTTTTACCATATTTTGGGGAAAAGGAGATATTGTTGAGAAAATCGGCTTTATCTTTCTTGGTTTTTAATGGTACTTATTTCGCAATGATGACATTTGAAAATTTTATTCTTCTGAAAAACAAACTCGTTTGGGAAGAGTGGGTGGGTGGTTGAACGCGTGGTCAAAATTATCTCAGGAATAGAATATTGGATTTTTAACAATGCGTGGTATTCGCGGTTATAATGAAAATTATTGAACTACAAGATGATATTTTCTTCCTCGTTTTCTTTAATTCTTGGAGGTATTTCTGAAATAAAGACGACAAAAACAGCATCACGTGGGCTCATTGACCAACGTTCTGTAAAGAAACGATATTTTCCTACAATTTAATACAGTAATGGAGTTTGGCATTTAACACATTAATAAAATTAATACAATCTTGGTATTAGAAAATGTTTGCGTCTCAAGCTCAAGAGTGACCTTTGCAACAGATATATGACAACTCATTATCCATATTCAGCCACTTAAAAGACTATTCATTCAATCTTTGGGACTTTCAAGCAAAAAGGTTTCACGTTTGCAGGAATTTAAAATTTGTTTAATAACTCAAGATTTCAAGTTTTTTAATCGATATGTGTTCTTCCAGAAAGGTCAAGTCGGATTCGAAGGAATCTCAAAATTGTCCAAGCTTAAGAATAGCGATCAAAATCGCAACGATCTTTACTAAAAAAATTGAATTCGGCGAGATTCTAATAGTAAAGCTTTTAGTGGCCCTTTGGGTTTACTAGTCGTAGTGATACCAAAACGGCTAGTTTTCTTCTTGAAATACTCTACACTTTGATTCAGACTTATGAAATTAATTAAATACGATTTTTAAATGTCAATTTAGAATAAATAATGTAAACGTGCTAAACACTCTTAAATAAGACTTCTAACGTAATTTTAGGCTTTATCATAATAATGTTCAAAATAACCTCCGTTAGCATTTTCACATTCCAAAGCCTCTTTTAGTCTCCTCCTTATCGTGTGTGCAGAACTTTTACTCTCGATATGCCTTAATGATTTTATTTTCCAGTTCTTGAACATCTTATAGGCATTTTCTAAACATTCTCATTTAAAACGCACATGAGAAACAGATCAATGGGCTTATGTTAAGTGATCGAGTTACCTCTCAAACGAAGTAAGTACTCTAGAAGTCTTATACTTATAAAATGTAAAAACTTTCTCGATCAATACTGGGCTCGTCCAATAATTTCATTTCTACATTCAATTCAAATAATTTCGACGAATTAGAAATTATGAGTGGTACTCAGGAACACCTTGAGCAGCTACTAGCATATGATTAAAAGTTAACTTGCATGGTTACAAGTGTGTCTAAACTTCTAAATCCAACATTGGAGTCTTGGAAATATCGCTGTTGCCTGCTTGATTTTGATATCATTGAATAGCTATGTACTTCTCCTTGAGTGCTTTCTCGTGAGTCTTTTGTTTTTCAGAATTATTGAATAATTTCTTTCTAATGCCGTAGTTAATTATTACAGTAACCACGTTAACAGTACTGTAAACAGTGTGTCCACATTTTGATGCTCACTATTGGGATCTCGGAAATTGTAAGAGATACGAAGTCGGTTAAATTAGAAAAGTTTTGGCTATTTTGGAGATCAGTTTACTTATGCTTTTGTTTTTTCAAAAAAGTTCACGGCTTACTAGATATTTGCTAAAAATGAAATTATCTTATTTTTTTAAGTAAAATATCTCAGGAACGAGCAAAGATAGAAAAGAACAGCAAAGAGGGTGTTTTAGAGAATTTACTCCGAAACACAAAAAAATTATTTTCGCAATTGTCTTTTGTTTTACTTTGGCGGTGAAACGTAACTCCAAATTTTTTCTAATGGAACGCCTACTTGATTTCCATATTACTGAACTGCAAGCCTTAAATGCTTTTCAGTGATACATGGTTTGACAGAGCTATTCTTTTATTTTACCAAGTTATGAAGTGAAAATCATTTTTCATCATAGTGTGCCATGACATCGAATACATAAAGTCGTGGAGTTTTATCAAAGAAATTCATTTGTTATGCAAAAATTGCTAAAACAAAATAAATACGCTTTTATGGGGCATTAGCTGCTTATTTAATGCTATCTGTGAATGCTCAGTAAAGTATCTTAAAAGCGTATTTTGTTTTGTTTTAGCAATTGTTACATAACAAATGTAATTAATCTGTCAAAAATCAATGATTTTCATATGTTTAAAGTTATGGCACACTAAGTAGGAAATGCTTTTTATTTAAAAAAAAACCAAACAACTTGGTCGGTGCTAAATTTCGTCAAAATGGCGAAAAAAGAGGCGATCATCAGCTGCAAGCAATGTTGCCAAAGATTTATACATTTATTATGGTTTCTGACGATATGTTTTACTGTTGTGGCAACAGTGTGATCACCCGATGATTAGCGTCAAACGGGTTTTTCAAATTTCCAATAGGAGTCGCGACGATCGTGCTTTTTTCTTACATTGTGACTCTTCTTTGAACTGGTACGCCTGCGAAAATAGGTAATATTGTTATGGGTAGAAATGAACTAAATTAATTAACCTTCAATAATTAAGATGACATCTGTCTAACAATAAGTCGAGTTACGAAAAATACAGAAAACAAATGAAAAACAATTGAAAAATTAATTTTGTTTTATTTGAACTACCTTCAAGGTATTAAATGAATACCTGGTACAAAAAATAAATAAAGCACGGCTCGAAGCTTAGGTTTGGGTCTGGTCAGTTTAAAAATGTATCGGGTGTTTCGGGTTTGTCGATCCTGTTAGTCCATTTGAGACTCTCGGGCTTGTCGCATCGATCGGACTTTTCGGTCCGTTATTTTTATACTGATCCGAAGCAGACGATTTTCGTACTGCGCCGAACAGCGATCTTTTGAGTACTAATTCGGACGAACTATTTTCGTAGTGAACCGTCCTGAAATTGTCGTACTGACTTGGACAGACATTATCTTCATACTGAACCGAAGAGGACAATCTTGGCACTCCACCGTAGGACGTGTTTCTTTGCGCAGCTCGGCCCAAAGCTCGGGTGTAAGTCAGGCTAGGGCTCAGTTTAAAGAATTATCGGATTTTTCCTTCCTGTCGAGTTGCTCGGGCTTGTCGAGCTGCTAAAGCCTGTTAGGAAATTAAGGTCTGTCAGGTTGTTCAGGTCTCTCGGCCCTGCCGGGCTTTTTGGACCGTGCATGGCTCTCATTTGATAGACAATTATCTGCATTGTGAATTAGGTATTGATTTAACGATTAATCGACTATTTTATCATTTTGAGTAATCGATTATTGAAATTGATAATCGCCCAGTCCTAATAAAGATACGCGTTACCGGGGTAATGCTTGAACCTACACTCATAAACCAAATGGTTACGTTGCGCGTTTGCGCATTAGCTGTGTTACATAAGACGCCCGTGGTTTGCAAATGAGATACAAATCAGCTGTCGCATGTAGCTGTGTTTATGATGATACTTACATAAATTGGTTTGCTCAAGAGGATTAGGCGAAGAAATACACCCTAAGCAGGAAATTAAGGATTTTGAGTCGTTTCGGCACTCGCTATTAAACTTAAACATTCTCTAATTACCATGACGACCGATTTTGACCTTTTTTTTCTTGTTAAGATCAGATATATACTTCTATAAATTTCTAAAGAAGATTCATTAGTTACTGAAAAGAAGAGTAAAAATCGGGCCTTGTGTTTTGTTTATTGTGATCTGTCAATAAGATCCTAAACTTACTTGGGCAACAAAGTTAACAAGTTTTTCGAAAGATAATCTTTGAATAATCAAAATTCTCAAAAGTATTTTGAACCTCAAGAAAGGTAATTTGCAACGTTAAACATAACAAAGAATAAGCTAAACATGATTTTGAAAAGCTAAGAGACAAAGGAATCGATGGAGAAAGCTTTTTCCTAGGAAATCCCTAATAAGAAAATTATGACTAAAACAGAAAATCGAAGATTTTCATTTTAAAAGATTTTTCGGATACCTCGAATACACAACCTTGTCAAATTTATTCGACCTGGTATCTCTGACACGTAACCATCGAGTTATCAACATCCCGCAGAAGGGCACCGAAAATATCAAGCAGGATAATGTAACCTTCCCATTGATTCCAAAAGCTCTTGATAATGTAGGCAACTGCAAAATTCAAGGACATCTGATTTCTTTTAACTTATTCTGCAGTAACTATTAGGAGTTTAATAAAAACAACCCATCTTGATATCTAGAGATGGATAAAAAGAGGACCACTAGAGACTAAATATTTTGAATCAGCATATGCATGCAAAAACATTTTTTTGACAATCGCATAAATTTAAAACAGATGGAGTTGATTAGTCTATACGATTTAGAAAAATTGAATTCTGTAACTTCAGGAGTTCGATCTTCTGTTTCTTCATCATAAGTTTTTCAACCGAGAGAAGAAGACTCGACTGTATGACATTCGAATTTTATATTGACGAAATTTCTTTGTTTAACCGGAAATTTTTCTCCTGAAGATGTTCATTTGAACGAAACCGGTTGAGAAAATTAAATAAAAAATAAAACACTTAAGGAAGTACTTTTATTCAAATCATCCAATAAAAAGTAAGTGTTTACATCTCAGAAATTGTAGGCGCAGCAGTATAGCCAGTATAACTATTGAGGTCGCAGGATTCTATCAAAAGCCACAACACGTTCTAGAGATTTTATCGTGTTTCCATACTACTAATAAAAAACAAGACGAATACTTGAAAAAATTAAATTGGACTAAGTTATATAGTTTCATGAATCAAACTTGTGATTATCTTGAATTGGTCAAACACTTTTGGGGCAACTTTTTACTCTTTATCACTATCATGAACTCCGTTTCGATTTTCTGAAAACCATCACCAGGTTTCTTTTCTTACGGATGCGTTGCATGAAAATCTCATCGTTTTGTTTTACTACCATTCCCTAATTATTACTTTTAAGAAGTTGGCAATATTTTACATCCCTTTTTGTTTGCCTTTTCATAACTAACCAAATGAATTTTTTGATTCGAAATACGAAAAAATGACCAGTTCTTTATGTATAATCAAACTTTAGCAAAAAGAAATAAACGTAAAGCTCATTAGAGTAGGCTATGATTTTATCAAATTTTTGATGTACAACATATATAGCAAAACAAAAAAATCTCTGCGTATATTGACAATTCTTGCTTATTTAGAAAAATGATACAGATGACGCCTCTAAACCATAAATATTTATTTAGCAATTTTTAGTAAAACTTCCAAGTACACAGTTACAAAAATACTATATCTAAGCCTACTCTGAATTGTATAATATAAAAACGCACTATAACTACGACTAAATTTTTTATTAGGTGATGGCAAATTTCTGTTTACATAAAACGCCAACTTAATTTCGATGCAGTTGAATCGCTCGTTTTAATAATTTTCAGTGATGTAAACTGTACGTAGTTATTCTTTTGCTTTTGAAACTTAAGAGAATCAGCTTTCGTGTGAAAATCAAAACGATTAAAATTTTTACTAAATCACTGCTCTCTGATGAGTGGAAAAACAAAAGAATGACGTTTTCAATTATCATTATAGAAGGATAATAGATACTATACTTACCTAACAGATTTCTTAAATAAGTAGCATTACATTTGTTGACTTAAAACAAAAGACAAATAGACAAAAATTCAGATTAGCGGCTTACTACGCAAAAATAAAAAAATTAAACAGTAAGGGCGGATTTTATATGAACTATTTAGACATTTGTGTTTTATCTGGTAGATCACGGAGAAACTTATCCTTGTGGATTCTACCTCGTGGTAAACAAAAAAAAACAATTGCGAAAACATTTATTTTTTATGGATATTCAACGTCGTGGAATCTTTGGAAAAAATAAAAACCTTCTTCAGAGAAACCAACCTTTTTTTTCTAGTTTGACTGTTAATTCCTTCAGTGTTGCCAGATACAATGATCTGTATTTCTGCTTCTGACTCATTAGATAAAGTAAGACTTAAACGTTAATTTTTAAATATTTTCTTAAAATTACCTTTTTTCAAAGCCTATTACACAAAAAATTACTTCTTTAGATAATAGATGAAGACTTTTATGGAGTCATTCGATTTTTTTTGTTGTACGACTTAAAAAGTTAATTTTTATAGAGAATGTAATTCGTAAATAAAACGCATAAAAATCCGTTCTTGTGCGCCTACAAAACGTTTTATGCTACGTACCATCCTCTACCGGCGATATCAACAAATTTTTATTGCCGCTTTTGTGATCCTATCAAAAATCAACCCCGTTTAACAAATATGAAGAAGAAATACGTTGGATAAAAAGAAAAGTTCCAACTAGGTATATAACCTAATATAGCGCTCCTTCTATTTCTTTGCCTCCAATAAAGATAAGGCCAAGACGGGTGTTGGCCGTCACTTCCGGTGATAGTCCGTCCTTCTTACCCCGTACCACCCCTACTCCACGTAAACCATCGAATTTTAATATCTTGCAGTTACTGACTGACTGCATCTTGTACCTATAAATTGCAGAACGGTATAATTGATCATTGTAAATGGCGTTTTTTACGAGCCAGGTGCCATGTTCTTGTTTAATATTTTAAAACGTTCAACCATAAAATTCGCCGGATTTAAACCTTTCAAAAAAACCGCCGACTTTTCAAAAGCATTCTGATGGAGTTAACGAAAACTAATCGAGTTAATTAAAAGTAAAACATTTTTAAAGGCGAAATATATCTCGAAACTTTATTTTGCAAACAATAAAGAAAAACAATTTTTAATGGGTAGAAATCACAACAAAATAATACGACATAAAAACAAATCTATTCATTTACATGCTGTTTGTTTCGGTTAATTAAAAATAATAAGGCTGCGATGCTTCCGCAGTAACAGTACCTACTCATTAAGTAATTTTTCTAATAACATATTAAATTAGAAATCAAAACAAGTGTTTTTTCAAGAATGAAACAATCGGACAAGGATAATTTCTTCCTTGATAGTCCTTATCGGTACATCCTATGTAATTTCTTAAAAATGTGTATAAATTACGCAACTACTCTTTTTGAAATGGAATCTTAACCTAACTAATATAGAAATGAGCTTTCAAAATTTTTTCGTCTTAAATAAAAGTAAACCGGAACAGTTTCGAATTCCAGAAATATCTCACACCCCTTCCATTATAAACAGAAAACCTTCTCGATAATGATAATCATTAATTTCTTGTCGGTAAGTGTAACCAATCACCTTATACCAATTGCAAAATTCCAGTCCTGTAACAACGTTATTTTGTACCTCAAGTGTGACGTCACTAATGTAACAGTCAGGTAAAGCTAACTGGAACTTTTAACAAGGATGAACAATCCGGCCCTTGGAAAAAGTTCGCTACACTGCGTGGTTTTAATGTGGTCAACTTGGGAATTTTACATTCTCGTTTCTAAGAATTATTTTCATCTTACCTTTTAAAACTCACGCATTTATACTGACACACGATCATCATGTTCGTTTATTTGAACACCGATTTTTAGAATAACTAGCTAATATTTCCAAGCTGTTTCATTTTGTAAAAAAAAATTGATAAATATTGAAAAATAGAAAATTTGAAAAATGGCGCCATCAAACCCTTACGGTTATCCAACCCACGGTGATTAAAAAATCAATTTACAGCGACGCAGACGTCAAGTTGAAGACCATGACGACCATTGACCTAACTGCAAGGTTGCAACTCGTTAAAGGCCGAGTGAAAGATAGTTCTGACACGCAATAATGCATCAACATTTGCGTATTGGTTTGATATTAACAACTATTTATACATTAACAGTGAAATACACTAGCCATTAATCAAATAATCAATAAATAAGTTATTACCAAACCATTTCAACTACTATTGAATGACACATTCTCTACCTAAACATACTGGAATATTGCAATATCTAAGAGAAAATCGCATACGACAACTCAAAAGCAACGAGTTAACCTTAAATCAAATATTTTTAATACACCTATGTATAGAATACATTGAAAATAGCCGATATAATCTCTATTGTGTAAATACATTTTATACACACTAATTAATTAATAACCAGATAAAATTGCAAGTTTGTTTGCGAAATACGAACTTTTTTGCTACGCCATTCTAACTACTAGGCATAAAATCACACACCAACAAATGCAAAATTTTTGACATAAAAATAGTTTCATCTTACCTTCATCTGAATCGTCTAATGAATCGTCTTGTATCAACGAAATATCTGTAACAAAATCCGCCTGTCAGCATCAGAATACAAAGAAAAAAGGGATGGTAATTTTGCAAAACTCACCCGCCATTTTGTATCACCATAAAAACACTGCATTTGTGAAGGCACGTGACTGAATTTAATAGAGCTTTGGAGGGTTGTCGATGTTACTTGAATTTCTTCTAGAATGTAGCTTTGAATCAACTGGGGTTAATTGCAATTTTCTCTAAAATATTATCAACACACGTTTATTTTATAAACATTTCTGTTACACACCAATGTACAGTATAGCCTTGTATAATTAGCTTTTATGCAGGAATGTCAACGTGACATTAAAAAGTCCCTAGAATGATAGTTGTTGATTGATTGGCGGGAAGTTTAAAAACAAGAAAAGTAACCACAAATAAAATATATTTTATAAAAGAAATTACAAGAAAATCTTTAATAATTTATATGAACAATATTTAGCTTGTATATTAAAAACTACAATAATCCTTTCTCTTGAAAATAAGTTAAATTTGAGTAAATAATTTAAGTCTTATTAAAATAGTCTTAGTTATCATACTGTATTACAAAATGAAGTATTAGAGTCTTTTCAAGACTAATTAAATATATCATTTCTTCTAAAAATTACATATTTTCTAGCAAATTTCAAATAGCCATTATAATATAAATTCAATAACTAATAAAAAATTATAATTAGTGCCTATGATAGCGCAATAATAAACATATTTACAATAACTTTCGTAATAATTATTACTGTACATAATAAGTACATATATATCTACAAATATAAAACTAAATATAAATGCAATAATTACATTTGATTATTTCATTACATCAACAGCAGATTCTATATTTTGCAAGTTTTAAATAGCATTTTTAACAAATATTACGATTATTATTACTATTATTATATAAACTAAAGATAAATTTGATTAAAAGACATATCAGGGCATTAAAAACATCAATAAAAACTTCATATAAAATGAAAAAACTCTTTTAACTTTATACCATAAAACAAAGACTGTTTTAATCGTCTCATTAAAAAATCATACCTATGTTATGTATTTTCATCTATAACAACATGTATGGATGATCTGCACATCGGACATTCACTTAACTGGCCAACACACGATGTGCAAAACCCTCTAAAAAAAATAAATTATGCACCCCAATTCTATTTGAACTAATAATATCAAACTTACGCATGTTCGCAAGGAATAAGTCTAACAGAGGCTTTTTTGTCATAACAAAGTGTACAACTGTCTTCTCTTACGCTCTGCTGTCTTAACTGGTCCAAATATATATGTCTTGGCATTACTTTTCTATTTTCAGGTCCCAAACTACCATGATCATTAAATTTTGAATAAATTAAAGCAGGAGGATACTTGAAAGGTTCAGCACCAAAATTGAAACGACATTGCTGGAATGACATGAAGCTAGCAGCAGCAAAAAATCCTGATCTGAAAAATAGTACATTTTAAAGATTGATATATCAAAGCTACAAATAAATTTACTTCGCCATAGCAAAAACATATGTACAAGGAGGCAAGTTGTGGCCATTTACAGAAAAAATAATTTGTTGACTATCAATATCTAAAAGGCATCCAAGTATATCTCCAGGTTGCCATCTAGGAAGAGGCTGTGGTTCTGATTTAGCGTTGTACCAAACTAATTTCCTACAACCATCATAAGCTAATGAATATTTATCATCTCCAATTCCGTAACCTTCCTGAGGGATGATTTTAACATAATTCTCAAAGTCGTTAAAAAAGAATTTAAAATCTTACGTGATTTAAAAAATTACTGTCTTTAGTTGCCCAGCCAATCTGCATAACACCAGGTGTGATAATCAGTACTTCATAATACCATACACCAGAATCAGCTTGAGCCGTACATCTGACACTTTCAAATGAATAAGCGTCACATCTAGCTTCCAATCCGTCTGGTGATATTTTCAGGTATTCACTTACATCACCAGTGTTCAGCATTGCATTAATATGTGCATTGTTAACTGTTAAATATGAAAACTTGCGATTTTCCATTGTAACTAAAAAATTAAATAATCACATAAGTATATAAAAACAGTAACTTAAAGTAAATAAATTTAAAGATTAATGTCGTGTTCAAGGTAAATTTCATGTCAAGTTGGCATGAAAACCTTTATGCCATTTTACAAATTCTTGCATCAAGTATTGAAACTGAAAATGCAAGTGGTAATACTGCCTCAGAACTTTCATATGCCATACATAAATATTGGAAACATTTCTTGTTTAATTAAATTGAAGGAAATCCAAACAGAATATGGTTTCAACAAAATGGGGCAATAATCCACACTGGCAGAAATAATGATAGTTATTTAAACATTAAGGCAACCTCATTCTCCCTTTATTAAAAAAAAAAGCCAAGGTACCCAGCAAAGATTGATATTGAAATTCTGACTTTTTCAGGTTATTTTGTTTTTAGATTTCAGACAGTAATCATTAATTTCTGGTGGTAAGTACATACACAACAGCAAAGATTTTAAGATAAGGTATGCGTCATATATTCTTAAGCTTCAATTCCACAGTAACCCATTGGCAGCTAGGAAAAACATTTTCCAGACTACATCTCACGATTCCCCATCTATAAAAAATTCACAGAATCTTGCTTGAACGCACAATCAACAATTTTCAGTGTGAATTGGACAAATGCATCAGTCACTAACCTACATTACATTCAAAAAACAATAGAAACTTCACAATCTTCAAGTTGTAGATTTGATGAGAAACAATTAACAGTTTTTGTTAGAATCTTATGGCAAGAATCGCTCAAACTTGTTTTTAGCAGGAATATATTGTCTTTTTGGTAAAGAATCTAAGAACTTATACCTTTTAATTTTATAATTTCTGTAATTTCCAAATTTCTTATTACATCTCTTAAGAAATGTTTCTCAACCTTTTGTAACTAATAAATCACTTTCAAAACATATTTATTTCCTGTGCATCATTAACAGTGGCATATTTATGAAGGGGGGAGGGGTCCTAGAGGTCCAGACTCTTCCCAGAACTCCAAGAAGTTCAGTTTTCCCTATACTGAAAACTCTCACAATCAGAGTTAATAAAAATGACATCTTTTGGGGTTAGACTGTGAACTATTACACAGTTTGGACAACACATTGCAAATCAGATTTCCAGGTTTTCCATGACATTTTCCTGAGAATCTCATCTACGTTTCTAATCAAAGATCGATGCACAACTGGAACTTGTTTAATTCACACACAACAATCCTTCTTACTCAAAAATAATATCAGTAAATTTCATGACAAAAGATAAATTGATCGTGTTTTGTACAGAAGCAGAAAACAAAATAAATTACATCATGCTAATACATAATAAAAACCTTTGTTGTTATTAGAAATCCCAGACAAAAATAAACTCTTTGAACTTTATTCTATTCTTTTTCTCTATTAGATTTTTCCCTGACTTTTCCAGGTCTCCACATCAGGAAAAAGTAAAATGCAAAAAATAAAAAGAGAAGATAGGTACACCTGCACGTATAATATTAAATAAACTTTATTAGGTACTCGATACAATTTACAAATAGAAAACATTATACATCAAGGTAAAGTTCAGCATTGCTGTTCTTCCACCTAACCTTATATGAAAATATTCTACCAAGTTGGCCCGTATATTTTCATTATGTAACTACATACAGGAAATTACACAAATACAATACTAAAGTTTGATTGCACAAAAATAATTTGATCGTTGATCAAGTTAATCAGTTGATTAGTCAGTCAATCTGATTGGATAAGTCTGAATATTTCACTACTTCTGATTGGTTAATCAATTGATCGAGTGATTAATCAACGGATCAAGCATTTGACAAAGCTTTGTGCAACCCACTCTAGGACTTTTTAACCTGTCATATATACTATTTTAGGCAATCACAACCTGCTAAGAGAAAGGTGATGTAAACTTTTCAGATTTATGTGTAGCAATTGATAACCAACTCCTAGAACAAATTTTATTTTATTATTTAATCCTTTACACATGACTTTCTAAATGAAATCTCTAAATTATAACACCCTTACTTATAGTCATGTTAAACCCTGTGTTTAAACACATGTTTAGTGCTATGAAGATTCCTATACTTAAATGTGTGCATCTATGTTGTTAAAGCTGAAATGAT
Organism: Ignelater luminosus; assembly: GCA_011009095.1. Lineage (NCBI taxonomy): Eukaryota > Metazoa > Arthropoda > Insecta > Coleoptera > Elateridae > Ignelater > Ignelater luminosus. The sequence continues at coordinate 140,676 of VTPC01003914.1, forward strand.
ATATGTGTTTTGTTTTAAGAACATAAAGCTATTAGACTAGCTTTTGTTCACAATAATATTAAATTAAGACTTCAAGAAAGTAATTATGTGGAATAAATATAATTGCAGGTGATTCTCAGCAATGAAACAAAGTTTAACATGGATGATTCAAAAAGAGATCTTGATAAAGGTAGCCTTATGGCTTAGAGTGCTTTCAGTTCCTATAACCACTTACTTCTTGTTTCTGCAAGTACTAAAACAGACTGAAAGATACCAAAGCATGCTGAGCAATGTTTTATTGCTTTATCTAAAGAAAAAGACAAGATGAGATTATTTAACTTTCCAACAATTTTAGTTGAGAGAGAACCAAAGAAAATGATAAGATAAATTTAAGTTTTAAACTGTTGCCCTTCAATGGCGTTCTTTTTTAAATTTGATACATTGTATTAACAACGCGAAATTAATATTCTTGTTGGCAGCGTTCCTATGAGAAAAGCAATGCCCCAGGGCACCATACAGTACAATTTAAGAAGTACTGATATAGACAACATAATTGAATCCATGCTAAACAGAATTTTTCAAGTGATAAGCAGAAGTAGAAACCTAACAGAATATTAAACAGAAACCTTATTTTTTATTTTACTTTATAATAAATGACTAAGCTTAGGACATTTTTAGTCTGAAAGTCATACAAGGCGCAAAGACAAATGCATATTTAACATATACACAAATGTACAGAATGCACCTGTAAGTAACAGCTGTGAACCTGTCAATTGCATGAATATAATCTGAGTAAAGTTGAGAAGGGTGTGGTCGAATATTAAGACTGGTCTGCTGTATGCCAAATGTGTTATTTTTTGATAATGATATACTGACTAGTGACGTTAAGTTTTATTTCGCATTTTTAAATGTAATTTTATATTATTAGAAGGATTGGCATGATTAAAATAAAATGTTTAAAGTAAAGCAAAATAAGAAATTTATTAATTTTAAATAAATGATGTTTATTGATCTTAACATCGTTTTAATGCATAAAATGCTTTTTACGATTAATACTTGATGGTCTATCTATGCCCTAAATCTATAAATGATCTTTCCAGTAAATTACAGAACTTATGTTAATAGATAGTACAGCTTTTATAAGACTTTCATGATTTTTTTAAAATTTCTATTTTCACTTTCATTGGAAAAAATCTAAATCAATATTTTCCACCAGACTATGATGTCACTATAACTAATCTTTGCCCCTACCATAGTTCTCTATTGTTTACTATTTGTTACTGTCTATTATTTGTTTGAGTTTTCTATTTTTTAGAGTATTTGTAACTTTTGATTCATATCTGTTAATTAATTATAATCGTCAAAGATATTTTAAAAACACTTAGCACAATGTCGTAATAGTATAAGCAGAAATTCTTTAAAATTACTTGTTTATACATGCCTTAACCTCTTCCCAGTCAAAAGTGTTGACACTTGACATTGTCACCAGTCACATCAGTGTTGTAAATCTGGAGAATTCAAATATAACCAAAATGATGCTGTAGTTGGACGAATTATATTGCAGAAATGTATTTGTGCTTCATGTTTTCTTAAATTTGTAACAAATAGGTGCTTGATTCAATATCTGAACACATTTCAGAGAGAAGAGGCATTCAAGAGTTGCAATGATGTCACTAAATAAAATTTATTTTTACACTAAAGAGAATGCAAACAAAAAAATTATTTTAATTGGTATGCACATTTTGATTGATGCTTTTTCATATCCAATATAAAAATCTAAAAGCTTTGAAAAATTGGATTAATAATCAAAGTCGAGACATAACTGTAGATTAACAGGGTTGGCATAAGTTACTGCTTAATGCAACATGTGCAGTATGCAAAACCAATGACCAAAGTTCCATGTTTGTACAGTCATAAGACCCCGAGACCCAAAAGATGTTAGAAAGAAACAAAAAACTATCCCTAGCACTTGAATCATTGAAGAGTCTTTAATCCTCCACCACCAATGACCAAAGTCCCATGTCTGTACGTTCATGAGGCATGGAAATCCAAAAGATGTTAGGAAGAAACGAAAGACCATTGTCGGTACCTGAACCATTGAAGAGTCCACTACCAATGACCAAAATCCCATGTCTGTATGGTAAAATGGTTGACTGGTGTTGAAGTTAAGTTCAATTTGTTTATGAACCCTTAGGAGTTAAGCTCCTTAAGGGAAACCAAAAGTGACATGCACAATCTCAGGATCCAAGGAACCTATGTTCCAAGTTTGGTTGAAATAGGTCGAATGGTGAGACAGACACATACAATTACCAAAACATAAACGGAAACATGGTCAAAATGGCCACCAAGATTCAAAAAAGTAACAAAACAGGAGTTCGTTGTGGTTATGCTTTGCATCCCAGATGTTTTTAATTTAATTATTTTTT
>VTPC01003914.1:143480-158850 GCA_011009095.1 Ignelater luminosus
ATTTCAGAAAACAAAACAATACTTTTTTAAAAAATGTCAAATAATGACATTTATTGAAAAACTATTGTTTTGTTTTCTGAAGTGCGATCTTACACAATTCCTAATGTCTACAGTAAATGTAAGCAAACTCTGATCTTAATTAAGTAGCTCACAATAATCCCTACAGATAATTATTGAATCAGTTAATAATTACTTACCCAAAATTACCTTTGTTGGTATCAATGAAAAGTATTTTTCAAGAGATGTGTTACATGCGAGAGGTTGCTATTTAAGATTTTGAAGTTGGGGTGGCTGGGATGGTTCCCCTCCATACTACCAAAATGGTTTTGAGCATTTTACAATACCTTTTTTTTAGAAAAAATACAACCCATTGAAGATTTTCAAATAGACACCCTGTGTATACTAAGAGCAACAATTACAAACAAAACAATTTTGAATTGCTGAATTTGCAGCATAAACATCAAGATATCAAATAAATCCCATTTATTTTTTTATATTTTTTTAGGTATAGTATAGTTTTTTATTCAATAACGATGATTATCGTTGTATTAAATTATTAGATGTATTTACAGGGTACCTTTGTGTAATTCCTCTTAACATAAAAAAAGTTAATGACACAGTCGAGTTGTCTGTATATGCGACTGCAGGTGCATTATGAACACATTGCATTTATCGATACTACTTGGCTAGACAGTCATACACATGGAATTTTTGTAAGATGCTAATATATAATAACAATTTGCTTGAAGGATCTAGATGTCCTTTTCCTGTGTACACCTTACATGCATGCGTACCTTAGTTAATGTTGCATTACGTCACTGCCGCTGTTTTGGAATTAACCAATTTGGCAAAAAAAGTTCCTCTTGCATTTTTTCTGTAGAATACATCATTTTCAAGTAAAATTGAATTTTACCAAAACCTTTCAAATTCAGCAGCTATAGTAAGATCATATGTCATTTCAAAAACAGAATGCAATCATTCGTATGGCATTCGTTCACAAGAACTAAGCCTTTATGCTTAGTATTTACATCTCGAAGTTTATTCAAATTATATACAATGTACTGTTCCTGTTAGCCCTTAGTTTGTTTTTAATAGCATCTACATTAAATAAGTTATATAAACTTAAATCAGTTGACCAATCATTGTTGGTATCTCCAGTCTTTCAATTTTCAATGCCACATGCAAAAAGCTTATAAGTTTTTACAAACAATAAATAGAATTTAATATGGTTGGTCAAAATAAACATAACAAGCAATTGTATTCATGGTAATTAGGAATGGATCAAATTAAGCCAATTCAGTTTTTGCAAACAGTTATAATATCAAGTGATCAGGATGAAGATCATTCTGCGTGACTTATAAGAAAAAACACAACTATTGCAACCTCTATTAAAAATTAAAAAACTATAAATGTAATAGTCACAGCCTCCTATCTACTTTTTCATTAACATATTATGTCAGTTGCTCTCCAAAGAAATGATAAAGCATTGATCTAATCATTTTTCATGTGTTTATTTAAAAGTGAGATCCAGTATTATTATAGAACTAGTCAGTGCTTGCTCTTTATTAGCAATTCAAATTAAGTTTTTGCATGCTTTACAATCAGTTGATTTTGACACAGAGAAGGTGCATTGCCTGTCATTACTTATGTGTATTCCATTCTAAATACTAAAAACGTGAGAATAAGGCTTAGCCTTTTCAAAATATTTGTTTTATTTAAATGTGATTCCAGCATCTCAAGCAATCTTAAATACTGACAAATTAAATTTAAGTGGATTATGAGAATTTCCAGATTTATGTAAGGTTAGATGCGCCAAAAGAAAGCACAAAAAATGAATAATAAATACTGACTTTAAATAACAGCTTAATTCTTGAAACATGCAGTAAACAATAATAATAAATAATAAATCCAAATGAGTTCTCAATTTAGTTCAGCATTTCCGCCACCAGAGGCGTAATGCTTAGCTTTAATAACCAATACCTTTTAATTATTTATTGACAACAGTGCACTATGACCTACTTGGTGCATCAATTTGAGTGTCATTATGAACTGACATGCTTTTTTTATAAACCTACCATAGAATTTTTATCCAAATTTATTTTTTTATTTAATAAGAACAAAAACAAAAAAAATATTATTTATTAGAACAAAAGTAACAACATTTATTTATTTATATACATTGATTACAAACATTTTGCAATTTGATGCATTAATATCAGAAGATGATATTAATTTGAGTTGAATTATTAGATACAAAATTGATTGCTTGATTGATTTGAGTCTGTTGAAGCACTGAAGATGTTATCCAAAACTTTTGAGATTATTTTCCTCTTATTTTCTGCAAAATCCTTTGACAACCATATTGAAGCGTCAACTGCCATGTTTTTTAACAGTCAAAAGTCTGTAAGTAATGACTTGAACGACATTCAAAAACAATGGCCATTATATTGCTCAGGATTTGGAAGATTCATAAATGATGCAATAATCGTTGGAATATTCCCAAACATATTAGCACCAACTGGCTGTTTAACACATCTGCCATTTCTGTGCGCAATAAAATATCAGGTGTAGCATAAAACAAAAAAATTCTCGTATATTTCCACTTTCTTATCTGAGATGACAATATGGATGCACTGCCCTTCGTTTCTAATATTTTCCAAGAGTAAATTTGTAAATATTAGAATTCTCCATCTTGCTTAAATGTTTGCCATTTGAACACTCATTATCATCTACATGGCCAGGAATTCAGATGACAAGTAGTGTATACTTACTATGTTTCACACGCTGATCAGAAGAAGTTACAAAGAAGTATTATCAGTATGTGATTTAGAAAGTAGCATTTTTACTGGTCAGGCAAAAAGCTAAACTGCCCCATTCACATCATTTATCTTGTGGACAACTTGCCAGCTTGAGGGAATTTTCCCTTTTTTGAGAATAACACAAAGACTGTATATGATCGTATATCAACGTTTTGCTTCAGCAATATCATTGAACCCAAAAGAAAGAGGATTGCAGTTTTGATAAATATTCAAAATACACAAGGACCTCTTTACTGTGACTATCCTTGATCCTTTAGCTTTGCACCATTCCTCTAATTTTGTGTAGATTTGCTCATATGCATCTCTCAATTTCTTTTGTAGTACTAAGACTCTGACGTTTTCTGCAATTGCTTCAATGTTTGATGGAATAACTCTCCAAATCAAGTTTTCACCATTTTTTAAAACTCAAAACCCGGTTTTTGTGAAGATTTGTATAGAAAGGTGACTTGCGACATGCACACTTTTTGAGAAAATGAAGTATTGTTTAAAACAAAACATTAAACAATTGTACTTACCACAGCAATGGGTGATCAAACTGTCACTTGTTCATATTTGAATATTATATTAAATGTTTGCCATTTTTAAGTCAAATAGAAAAATTGCTTTTTAATAAAATTTTACATCATAGATCAAGTCTCGAATAATACACATTCCATTATTGGAATGATAAAAGATACTTTCTCAAGCAACTTTAAGCAGCTTTTATTAAATAAACACAACCTATCAGTATAACCGACATTAATGGTAAATCGAATTAATTTTAATGGTTATCATTTTCAAGGTAACTGTAATATTTCTTAAGAAACCTTATAATATTTTATACGAGCATAAAGAGAAAACAAAATACTATCCAAATCTGTCACACAAAGTATAGGTCACTGCCTGAAACTATGACGTCAAAAAAAAATTGAAGAACATCAAATTGTGGCAAATATTCAGACATCAAACTCCCATTAACAACTTTTTTTCGTACAACCAATAATAAAAGTTCCAGCATCAATGTTCTTTACATTTTATTCACACTGTATATCAATTAACTTGACTTTTCAGTTTTCAGTTTGGAAAGTTTTAAAATTGGTAATAAAAAATGGTAATACCCTATTAAGTATTTCCAGTATGTATCTGAGTTAATACAGACCTAAACACTAAACCAAATACTTACATAAATTATCTAAAGCCCATTGTGCACAAAATCCAACTTGTCTTTTAACAAAATGTTCTTCATTAATCCATGCTTCCAATTTACTAACAGGACAATATAGTTCATTTTGCAATCTTCTAATTATGGTAGCTTTATTTTCACTAGTTTGGGCAAATTTTTCTAAGGCAATTAATGAAAATAGTATTACGTGTGGATCTGTATCGGGTTTCTGAAACAAGATTTCTTTAGATGGTAGAATTTACACATTAATAACAATTATATTTCTACGACTATTGGTTGTATTATTCTGACTCAATAGGTAGATTCATTTAAAGCAATAACATTCTAACTTTAAACTTTTCTCAGTTTTGAATAATTTTTTATAGTAACTTACCAAATTAATGATTAAATAATCAAGAGTTGATTCACTTAAAATTCCTAAACTGCTAGGTCCAGCTAATTTCTCAGCAATACAACCAAGAACAACACAAATATTTCGTTGCATAGGAGCATTCACACGACCAGCAAAGGCGCTCTGCGCTGATAAATTAAACATGGTGGCAACTTTCAACACTGATTCTCTGGACGGCAGTGGGCAATCATCAAGAAGAAGTGTTATTACAGACGGCCCCAAGGGATCAGTCATTGGTATCACATTTACCATGGACTTTACAACTTGAATCCAACCTTCTTCATTGTCAGCTATATTATGTAGTCGTAACATTGATGGGGGTGGTTCTTGTTCACTAAAATTAGACATAAATTACATTTAGAAATTACATATTTCTATTTGAAAAATGATCATACTTATCAACAAGTGTTCCAATTATTCCTAAAGTCTCAAGAACTAACTTATCTACTGTAGCAGAATCTGGACAACCTTTTTCCGCACCTTCCAAGTAATATTCAGATGGCACAGTGGATGTAATTGATTGTATCGCATTATCAATATTGTCATTATTCGATTGTGGGAAATAGGACTCACTTTCTTCATGTTTTTCTTTGCACCAACATATACCCATTACGCATGAACATTGAAAATTTTAACTTATAAACTATTGGATTATTGTATGTACCTACTAATTATTTATAACAGCAAATGTAAGGCATTCATTATAAAACAATTTATTATGTTGGAGTGATCAATGACAATAACATATTGGCAGTGCAATTATTAAATATCCAAACTATTTCATGCATAGAGAAAATTAACTCGCACCCTTCCAAGAACAGCATCGATTAACTTTTCTAAAAAAACCACCCAAGATTATGACTAATTATTTGTATTGCCAATAGGGCGATAAGAACTTTCATTTGGATTTGGTTAGAAATTTGACAGTTTACAGAACAATCATGCATCATTAGCGCGTTAAATAGTCCCAAGATTTCAAAATCAAAATCACGACAATCACGGATATCCCTAGGGTATAATATGCAATCGTTTTGAAAATTCAAGACTTTTATAGAGAAATAGGCTAGCAGCAGTTCTATTTTGATCAACTTCAAATAAAATTTTAAATGCATAACATTTATCAGAATTCAGAACATAAAATTAGGAATTCAATCTATGAAATGTATGTAACGTGTGATCAAATAAAACAACTCGAGTAATTAGTTAATTTTAACATGGACAAAGCAACTCTTGCCTGTCATTACCCGTGAGAATTCCGTTCTAAATACTAGAAAAGTGAGTGCAAGATTTAATCTTTTCGGAATGTTTACTTATACCTTATTAATTATAGCAAGCAACTGCAAACGTGTCTAGGGATTGAAAACCCACCCCCCAACCAGCGGTCAATTATATAAACAGTTACGTAATCAAATCAAGTTATACTAAAAAATAGAATTCTTGATAACGAATACAAACATCATATCTAATCACAAAAAATCACGAAACAAAAATGACGTCTTTATTATAACGTCAATCATTTGAATTCGTCTTCTACGACGAAACATGTCTAATTAATCACATAATTTCGACACCACTGTATCCTTCCTGGACTTCTGCCATATCTGGCTTAGTATCCGAGATACCCACTCTCTTTTTTCTTAATTCTTCTGAATTGCTTTGCTCGCAAAAAGCTAGTGACACAGGAATTAAGTCCTTATAAAGGACTATCAAATGAATCGATTTTCAAAGGTTTCATCCATTTCAAAATGAGTTTCTCCCTAAGACCTAAGATTATCAAGAAGTAATTTGAAAGGATTTATTAACTAAAAACTAAAATCAACCAAAATCAGTTAATGTTTTAGCATATCTTGAACCTTAAACGTAACTAGCCCTGAAGAAGACATAAAATATGCTGAAAAGTTGGCTAACTATGATTGGTCTTAATTAATAAATCCTTTCCAATAATACAGAGTGATAAAAAAGAAACCTTATTGCGGTAGGCTTCGAAATTAAAAAGATACGTCGGCGCTTGAAATATTATAGCTACATTGTTTAATAAATAACATTATTAGCTGTCAAATCTTGTAGTTATTTTTTGAAAATACTTTAACCACTACCATCTTCGAATTGACCAGTACGAAAATATGCTTCTAATAAATAATTTTTTTGTTTTTAACACAATTTCTTTTAAATTACACAAAACTTTAAACCAAAAAGGCAATTTTAAATAAATATAATAGAGTATCTGACAACCTTCATAATTAACAAGTGTACATTAATTTTAATTTACTCCCTACGCTTTTTATTCTAAAGTCGACCGCAGTAAGGTTTCTTTGTGATCACTCTGTACTTATGAGTTTTTATCAGATTATCAAAAAGGAACAAGTTAAATTATGGTGCTCGAAATTCAATCCAACATTTTGATTGGTTACTAATCTTTTTTCAGCTAATCAGAACACTGGATTTCGAGTGTCATAGTCTAAATATATTTTTTTCGCAAAAAGTGAATTAACTACTACCCTACCCTGTACTCTTCCTTTACTACTGATAACCAGGTTCAGAAAATGGTTGAGCGAACTTTTTTACCAATCTTACTAACTGAGTCTTTTTATTTTGTATTTCTGCATTTCTTATTTTTGTTTGTTAATGTATCACACCACCGCGACGATCATTTGTTCAATACGCCCTCATTGCTTCTTAAACGGTGTCATGGACATTATCATCTAAAGAAGAAATAAGTCTATGCAGGTTAAAACAGAATTCCAAACGTAGCTGAGTTCTTCTCGTTCTTCTGTTATGAAATGATGCATGGCGGAAAAGTGACTTTAAAATCGCAAAACTTAACTTGTATCTTAAATTTTAAAATATTTCTAGAGAGAGCTCCTAAGACTTATTTATTGCTTTGTTTCAGTTGTTGCTAAGATAGTGTGTAGTCCTATTAATAATCAGTAGTAAAATTTTTTAAAAACATTACAGTCGAACTAGGAGTTATAGTCGATTACAAAAAATAACTGAATTATTTGCATTCTTTTGGTCTTTATCTAATTTCTTAATATACATATGTTCTTTAATTTAAATAAATTCAAGTATTTTATAAAGATAAATTAAACAGGACACTAAAACGTTTGTTTTGCATTATTATTATTGAGTTGAATTTAAATAGCAGTAGAAATGAACATGTCAAAATAAAATTTAATTTCAACCAATTTAATTAACGGTCAATTTCTAGTCCAGCTTTAATAGTGCCCTAAAATGCATTTAAAAATCCGACCACTCCTAACAGTTTAAGAATTAGCAAAATCTAAAAAATATGTAATAATATTCTTCAAAATAACAACAAATAAAGTTTTATTTGGCATCTGGCAACGCCGACAAGAGCTATATCTTCCGTGACACTCGTCATCTCTTGTCATGCTCGTTACCATACTCGTCACCTTCGTCAACTTGCGTCAACCTTCGTCACAAATTGTTTGCAAAATGGTGTTTGTGTATTTTGTATTGGTGTAGTTTGATTTTTGCTTCTTTGAAATCGAAAGTTGCTGACTTATTAAAGTTTGTAACGAACTTTTAAGTTTGTCTTTCTAACTTTAAAATCAAGATACTTTGAAATCATCACTAGTCATGTTGTAATAAGTTTTGCATGATTCTTTAAGCATCATTGCATGATTGGTTTTATCAAGAAATTGAACACTGGGTTAACTTTATTCTTTACTGATGTAATCTGAAATGTCTGAGATGTAATATTTATTTATTAACAATTTCATCTTATTTGTAGATCTAATAGATTAATGAAACTAATGAAAAATGCCACGAAACTGTGTTGCACCAGGATGTGGTCACCACCAACAAGTCTGTAGTTTAAAACGCTTCCCAGTTAATCCAGTAAGGTTGCAGAAATGGGTTGAAAATATGAACAAGAAGAATTGGATGCCTCATGGTTTGGATCGAATTTGTGAGGTGTGCATCTTAATTAGTCGTATTTAATACAATCATAAAACAATAGTAGCAATGTTCTAGTCTAGATCTCCATTTTCTTTTAGTGTCATTTTGATGAAAATCAGTTTGAAGGTAAAAGTAATGGATCAAAGAAATTGCGTTCAGATGCAGTTCCCACCATATTTAACAAAAAAGTAAAACCAACTCGAATACTGTTGGCTGTCATTTTTTACTCATGTTGCTTCTTTTTAGAAATTGTGTTCAAGAAAAACTAAGTCTCAGCTACAATTACAAGATAATGCAGAACATGAAGTAAGCAACACCATAGTGAAAGTGGAAATTGTTGATGAACCAGCAGTAACGTTTGAAGAGGTATATATTCCTACAAATTCACAAGTTAGTTGTAGTATTTAAACAGTTGATGTAATAGAATTACATTGTCTGCTCTTTCAGGAGAATGAACAGAAATCAGACATTCAATATTGTGAAGATATTGAAATAAAAAAAGAAAATAATGAACCAGCAGATGCTGCTGAACAAGTATGATATTATAAACTAGAGTTTGTTTACAGTAATATTAAATTTTTCATTTTTTAGATGTTAACTGACTCAAGTTCAAATACTCTTTGTACAAATAAAAATTGTGAAAAAATACGAAAGGAGAATCGTCAGTTGAAAAAGAAACTGGCAAAATTAAGAAAAGGACTTGATAGATTAATAAATAGATATGATGCTATGGGTGATACAGATAATGTTGAATATTATATCATTAGTGATGTAGCGGTAAAAGAGGAAAGTTAATGTTAAATCTCAAAAACTGATGCCTTTAGATTTCGTATTTATAAGTTATATTTTATTTCTATAAGTTGTGAATAAAAGTGCAGTTGTAGGTGAAACTAAAATGATATAATGTATAGTATTTATAAGTGATATTATTTCTATAAGTTGTGAATAAAACCAGTTGTTACTGATATTAAAACAGTAAAATTTATAATAAATTATTCTAGTATACTATGTATATACTGACCAGAACTGCTGGAATAAGTAAAAAAGCAAAGCTACATCACATTCGTGTGTAACATTAATGGATAACAATGAATCGATATAAGCTGAGTTTATGGAAGATCTTTAGTACGATCATAGAGGAATTCATATTTATTTCCTCTTATGGTATGATTTAATTCTCTGTGCTTAAAGAGTAATATCTTTGTTTTAAGGTTAGGTTCTTGACATACAAGATGTCATTATCTGACATTTTATTTCGTATTAGAACTGTGACAACTAACAGTCTCAAATAACATTTGACCTTATTCTAATTACAATCTTTAAAATTAACGATGTCATTAATAAATATTACATATTCCTTTATCATAGCAATTACATTTGTTTAATTTTGGCGCTTAAAGCATGATTAATATTAACGAACTGAATTAGAATAGGCTTGATCATTCATTTGTGTACATCAACATCGTAGAATTCAACCAATTAGTACATCAATTGCATGTTGATCAAGCATCTACACTTTTTAATCTTACTAATCTTGAGTGAATGAATAATAGTAAAGATCAGAAACAACTCGAATAAGTGAGAAGATACAGAATATTAAAAATAAGGTTGGGATTAGCAATGATGATTAGCTTATTGTAACATCAAATGAGATTAAGATATTGACCATCTTGAAAAAGGGCCATATTAAATATTCTCAAGTAAAATACTATTTGTCTTTTAAAAACGAATTAAATAACTAAATGAGTAAAATATGGATAATAAAAATATTGGTATTGTATCTAAAATCGAGTAGGATTGTGATATAAAATGATTTTTGTAACAGTAGTTTGAGTTTTTGATAAAAAGTGTTCATAAAATGAGTTCACAATTTTTGGAAATGCGTAAACAAAACTTTTGAATTTTCGGGGGGAAATGAATCCTATGTTGGTCAGATTGATTAACAGCAATATCGGGGTATTTTAGCGCTCTTTCGTTGATGTGTGGTATGGTAGCTTGCATTTGTTTCCGTTATCTGTCTTTCTTTAGTGTATAGGAATTGTCGGTATGTCAATCTCGTGTATCTTTTTTTAAATCATGGCGTCAACGTATTCTGATTGAAGCAAAAAGTTGTATGTAAAGTTACGACGGTTCACAGTTTTGGCGTTAAAAGCTAAAGTAAATTTTATGTACGCAGTTCCTATTGACTCCCAAATTCGTAATTGTGTATAAAGTGTAAAATACCTTTCGAAATGACATCTGGCAACAATATTGAGTCTCAGTATCTTGAACTGAATTCAAAGAGCGGGTGGGCACTTCTTTACCAGGTAAATATAGTTCTTTAATCATACTTTCTGAGAATTCTGGCAATATGTTTAAGACATGACTAAATCCATATTATTTTCCTCATCCTTAAATGTATATTGTACTAACTTGTTTAATTACTTTTTCTTAATTTAAAGGAAATAAGGGCAGAAAGTGCTAAGTTTAGTAATACACACTTAGAAGCAGTCAAACCACAAAATAAAGCCTTGAACAGGTATCGAGATGTTAGCCCATTTGATCATAGTAGAATTGTTTTACAAAGAGGTTCTTCGGACTATATTAATGCCAACTTAATCAAGGTGGAAAAAGCAAATAGGCAGTACATATTAACGCAAGGACCTCTGCCTAATACAGTTGCTCACTTCTGGTTAATGGTTTGGGAGCAAAAAACAAAAGCCGTATTAATGCTAAACAAATTAGTGGAGAAGAAACAAGAAAAATGTTGTCAGTACTGGCCGCAAAAAATTGGTCCAGAGCATATCATGAAACTAGACGATGTTGGACTAACTTTAGAATATCTAGAACATCAGGACCATTCGTATTATTTAACAAGAATACTACGGTTAACGGATGTTAATACTGGGAATAGTCGTGATATTTTACAGTTTCATTATACTACATGGCCAGATTTTGGAGTACCAAACTCACCTACAGCCTTTCTAGAATTTCTTAGAAAAGTTAGAGCTGCTGGAGTATTAGAAACTTCGGTAGGACCTGCGGTAGTTCATTGCTCTGCGGGTATCGGTAGATCTGGTACCTTTTGCCTTGTGGATTCGTGTCTTATTCTCGTAAGTATAAATGTGAAGGATAAACATTATAATTGATAATATGCAATTTTTACTATAGATCGAAAAATTTGGTCTAAATTCAGTAGATGTTAAAGAAATTTTATTGGAGATGCGGAGATATAGGATGGGTTTGATTCAAACACCAGAACAACTTAAATTTTCGTATCAAGCCATTATTGAAGGGGCCAAGCAATTATCACAACCTTCTACGGTTGATAAAGAGGTAAATTCAGTGTTATTGTCTATATTTGTCCTTTTTATGTTGTTCCTGTTCAGTAATAATTTCTGTTTGTTAACCGGTAAGTTGAAGTCAATTTTTGATTAGATGTGACGTAATATTAATTAGTGCTTTAAAAATGTAATTTTTATAATTTTAATTAAAACTTTTATAGTGAATTGCATTATTTCAGTGTCTTTGTTGTATAATTCACTTCTAAAAATTATAGAGTAGAGGATGCCATGGAAGTTGATATGAAAAAAAATTACTCCTACTGTAATTTCTTTGGTGAGGTATCAACTATTAAATGCAAGTCATTTATGAGGTTAAGTACAAATTAACAAAAGAAAAATGAAAAACAATGCAATTAATCAATGTTAAAAATCATGGCACTCTGTTTTCTATAATTTAAAGGCAAGATACATTGATGAAAGAAAAGCAGGAGCCAAGTAGTGACATGGTACAAAATTAAATTTTGATTGAGGTTAAACTTATTCACCAATCAATATCACAGTTGAAGTATAAATAATTGTAATGTAACATTTATAAAATGATTGCACTATTTATGTTTATTTCAAATTGAGATGAAATATTGTAATTTGTAATTCTCAAACTTAAAGTAGCAGGAATCTGATTATGGTATAGAAATTGCTCTCATGTTTTTAGGACTTCTCATATGCTCCACTAATAGTTATGAAATCTATAAATTCCCAGTTTCTCACATTTTTATTTCAAAGCAAATCATTAGAATTGATAGAAGTAATAACAGTGAGGAAATTGTGAATAATTGGAATTTTTAATAGAGTAGGCTAATGGAACATTTCCTTTTATATTATTATCAATTGATAAGTCATGAATGATGCTCCCCTTATAAAAATTGTGAGATGATTTATAGCATTAAAAATGCAGTGGTGTGCGTTAGAGGATGTTGCAGTTGTGCATATTCCAAAACGTTGATGTTCATTGATTTTCTTAGAACTACAGTAATACATTTCTTGGTATTATTTATAGATTTTAAAATTGACTTCTTTATAAATTATGTTAAATTAAATGAAATTGAAGTATTTGTTTTGCTATTAACTCAAATATTTCTAAGTATTTTGTGTTGACACAATTATATATAATTTCTTTTAATTTAATAAAATACATTTTGTTCACGTTTATAATTATTCAACTGATTGAACAACATAAATTGGATTTAATTTCATCTCTGTATTATTTTTAATACTTTAGAATATCTCATAAATAAAATCTGTTTTATAAAAGTTAACTACAGGAAGAATGAAAAAATTTGAATATAAGAAGATTCTTTGTTGCGTTTTGCATGGTTAATTCAAACTACATCCTTCTTGATGAAAAGCTCTTTCTTAATAAATCTTTAGGAATTCTCTTTAATGTTATTATGTATGTGTAAATCTAAAAACATCGCTGAGGCATAAATATATCTGCTATACAGCTATTGCTTTGTTACCGCAGCAAATTTTTTTTTCTATTTTTTTTTTTCATTATATAATAAATAATCCTAGAATATGATTAATGAATTCAGACTGTGTTATCAAAGTGTACTTTAAAACATTTTTAAATGGGTCAGACAAGTTAATGAAAGAATTAAATTTCTAACTTTGTTTTAATCATGACGTTATAATGATATTTGTTTTGATGTATGGTGTGATTTGTTACCATTGAATGTTCTAAAGCAAGTTCACTTCTCCTTTTTTTCCTCATTTTTATTAACTGATTTTTATAAAGTTCTTTTTTTTTAATAATTCAATTTTAATGTACCAAAATTAGTTTGTAGACTATCGTAGATGAAATCAAAAAAAAACATTGGAGATATTCATAATATGCAAAAATATATAGGGTGTCTCAATTAAAATCAAATTAATCTAGAAAAATTCCTCAACACAATGCCTACTTGATTTTGCCATAATTGAACAGTTTTTCTTAAATGCTTTTTAACATGTAAAATTGTGCCTGGATAAAAACCATTTTTCCTGTCAAAATCAAGGTTTACCTTAATTCGAGAGTGAAAATAATTAAGTTGCAGTGCTAATTTTTGAAAATTACAATAAATTAGTTTCTGCATTAGTAGTAATAGCAGTAGTAGTTATGGGGAAGGTTACAGTTTAGCAAATGGATCTTCCTAGACTCTTGCTGATTCCCATTTGATGATTGCTCACTTTATCTTCTGCTCTCTGCCCATTGACTCTAATGTAACTGAGGATGTCAGCCTTAATGAGAGCTTCTAACTCTTCCCACAATAGTATAACTACTACTGGAAGGTCTTAAACTTATCTTTCATATCCCTTACATTCTTTCGAGAAATGGAAAGTTTCTGTATTTTTTCTGCATTTAGGGCATATTGGATCATCTTCCATACCAATAAGAAAAGTTTTATCTTATGAGCCCATACATTTAGTACTGATGTGATCTGTTGCCTTGAAATCCCCAGCATCTCTGTGCTTTCCCAAAGTGATAGTGTCTTGCAAAGCTTCTCCAAATACAAACCTGCTCTAGAGGATTTCCTATCATATATATATATTAGGGTGGTCCTTAAAAAGTCAACTTCTGAATTTTAAGCGTTCCAACCCAGAAATCGAGTCTTCATTAAAAAGAGATATCATGAGTTACATTTCATTAAAAAATATTCATATTAACTCGTGTCCCACTAACGATGAAATTTAAATTGGATTTAACATAGGTTTCTGACATTTTTGGCTTCTGTACATTATAACTTTCTTAAGATTCATCAGTTTTATCTGAAAATATTATAAATGTATAGATTTTGAATCGGTTAATCCAAATTATTGGTATTATGCTGGTATTAGAAGTCTACCATACAATACAGTGTGTCCACATTTTGATGCTCACTATTAGGATCTCGGAAATTGTAAGAGATACAAAGTCGGTTAAATTAGAAAAGATTTGGCTATTTTGGAGCTCAGTTTACTTATGCCTTTGTTTCTTCAAAAAAGTTCATGGCTTACTAGATATTTGCTAAAAACAAAATTATCTTATTTTTTTTAAAATGAAAAGCATTTCCCACTTAGTGTGCCATGGCTTTAAACATATGAAAATCATTGATTTTTGTCAGCTAAATTACATTTGTTATGTAACAATTGCTAAAACAAAACAAGACGCTTTTAAGATTCTTTACTGAGCATTCACAGATAGCATCAAATAAGCAGCTAATGCCCCATAAAAGCATATTTATTTTGTTTTAGCAATTTTTGCATAACAAATGAATTTTTTTGATAAAATTCCAGGATTTTGTGTTAGATGTCATGTCACACTATGATGAAAAATGATTTTCACTTCATAACTCGGTAAAACAAAAGAATAGCTATGTCAAAACCATGTATCACTGAAAAGCATTTAAGGCGTGCAGTTCAGTAATATACAAATCAAGTAGGGGTTCCATTAGAAAAAATTTGGATTTATGTTTCACTGCCGAAGTAAAGACAATTGCAAAAATAATTTTTTTGTTTCGGAGTAGATTCTCAAAAATACCCTCTTTGCTGTTCTGTTTTTAGCAAATATCTAGTAAGCCGTGAACTTTTTTGAAAACACGAAAACATAAGTAAACTGAGCTCCAAAATAGCCAAATCTTTTCTAATTTAACCGACTTCTTATCTCTTACAATTTCTGAGATTCTCATAGTGAGCATTGAAATGTGGACACACTGTATAGGTTTCCTAGAATCTTCTGTTTTGTTTTTTTTTTGGGAAGATGAGACAATAATATCAGTTTCTGAGAGTCCATTCTCAC
>VTPC01003915.1:8670-59296 GCA_011009095.1 Ignelater luminosus
TCCAGCTTTACCTTATAGTTTTTCTAAAAGAATCTAGAATTACCAAGATAGTAAGAGATTTTCTGGTATGATGATTAACAATTTTTGTACAAAAAGCGATTGACCTGTGTTCAGTTCCCAGTTATTCATAACTTAAACAGAATTAAGAATTTATTATTTTTATTTATTTGTTTTTCATTTATTGCTAATTATTTAAGTAATTAACAGTTATTTTAATGTTTATGTACTTAAAAATACGGGGTGGTTTGTCGTAACTTTTTTAATAGAGGCCTCTCTCTTATTTGAGGAGATACAGCTTAGATTAATTAGAAAGAAAGTTTCATCGGTAAATACAAAATCGGATGTATTTTTTTTAGTCAGACAAAATTACATAAATGATACCCGTTGCTATAAACTAAATTTAGATCACTATCAACAAAATTACAATCAACAAAAAGCTAGTTATTTTCCAGCATGGTATAATAAATTGAAAGTCATGTCAACAATATTTAACATTACCCGAGTCGAAATTTAAATCCTAGTTAGGTTCTGCTAAGATCTATTCGCCGCAGAGCATAAACGTACTTACTTAGAACCTAAATAACATAGAAATTATGTTCGATTTAGGATCTTGTAAGGATTGCTTTTTCCAGTTTCAGCATTTATTAGTACTTATTTAGGTTCTCGTTAAAAACTCTCGCAGTGCTTCATAGAGCTTATTTAGACTCTATTCTAGAACCTATTGAGATCTTACTTAGTACTTAATTTTGTATAGTTAAAATAAAAATTTTACATTGATTGGGAGAAGGAAGCGGAAAAAAGAAAAAAAATCGATTTTTAAATTTATTTTAATAAATACTTGGAACGAAATTTTAATTTTAAATTATTGTAATTTTTAATTTAATTTTGTAATTTTTAAGTTATTTCTGCAATCGATTTTTTTTTCTTGGTATAAATAAAAAAATTTATAAATGATTATTACTACAATTATTATTATAACTCAAGTTTTATTTATCTTTTTAAATTGTACAAGTGTAACAAAGATGATAAAAGAGAAAAAAGCAGAAACATAAATTTCAATCAACGTTTCTTAGACGATAGTTTTCCAGTCATATTTAGATGATGAATCAGTCGAAGTCTGATGTTGTCTGCCTGTTAAATTAATTACTGCTGTATTGGATTCATCCATATAAAATTTGCATCCAGGTGCAATTTCCTTCAGTAAAAAAAAAACAAGAATTTAATTTTTAGAAAATATTTCTAAGTCTCACAATTCACTTTAATTTTTTTCTAAGTCCCGCATGTTGCTTAAATTTTTCTAAGTTCTGCATGATTCCGAAACTTTTCTAAGTTTTGTAAAAGAAAATAAGAGTTATTTTTTATTCAATGTACTCTAAAAGTGCTTGTTAAGTTTAACGAAGAGTATAATAGAACATAATAGGTCCTTAGAAGAGCCTCGAGAAAAATAAAAATTATTTACGTTTTTCAATATAAAATTTCGTAGCACCTAATAGTATCTAATGAGAACATGTTAGGCTCTCCAGGTTCTGACTAGAGCTTAATGTTGAAAATTGTTAGAGCTTGTAAGATCCTAAACAGCAATTAAAGACATAAAAATACATATTTAGATTCTAAACAGCACCTATCAGAACTTCTGTAGAACTTAAATTTCATTTATTGTTGTTTTAAATATTTACATCACGCGATTGTTTTCTAATGGAATTATGCTCAAGTTTTAATAATATATTTTATAATAATTATTAATTAAAACTCAGGTTCCAGTTTTAAAGTTCAAAGTTTGATTACATCAAGATCTCTAATCTTTAAAATCTAATTTGATAATTAAAACGTGATTGTTCTCATGGCGTCTATGTTTCACAACCTAAATTAATTGAGGCTGTTTAATTAATATACACAGTAGAAGAATAAGTATTACATTCATAAGTTTACTGATCTGATTATTAACAACATTGGTTACAAAGTGAGTGGCCTGTTGTTAGCTCTCAGTTGTTTAAAACTTGTTTAAGAAATGCTTTAGTATTTAGTAGTAAACTTATACTCCAGGGAATAGAGGCTGGAAAAGGGGCCTTTGCTTGCAAAAGGTTATATAGTTCTAATTTTTGAATTGAACGTTTTGATTGAAAGTTGTAGAGCATTACATTTGCTACAACTTTTGAATGAAGCATGTTTTTGTAGAATGATTAGGTAGATAGTTACCCTTCATCATTTTTCCACGTTTTTGTAAAAATGATACTTTTTGGAGATTTTTGATTTTTTCTAACACAGTTTTATTACTATTAATAATAATAATAATAATATAATGTTAATTTCACATAAAACATATACTTTTTCATCTGTATGGTAGGACAAGGCAACAACCTTAAATACTTTGCGCTATCACCCTTACTCCAAATCTGCTACTGGCAGCAAGTTCAATCTTGCAAAACTGCCACCGGCACAGGATGTTGCTATGTACCGTGTCATCCGCAAGTACCACCAAGTCTAGACATGGATGAGCAAAATAAAAAACCCTCTGGACTGGTGATGGAGGAAATACAGTAAAGGACTAGTTCCTATTAAAACGGCTAGTTCCTCAGTCAATCCTGACTTTTATTTCTTGTCAGTGCACTAAGGCCTGCAGCTGTAGAAAGGCCGGACTCGGGTGCTGTATCATGTGTAAACACTGCTTTGGTCAAACTTGTGAAAATACAACGAACATCATAACTGATGAAAATGAAGAAGAACTGAGCTGCCAATGGAGAAAGTTGAAGAAGAACTGGCTGAAGCTTCAAAGCCAGAAACCATAGCTAAACGTAGGAAGTTACAACTTTTGTTATTACTATAGTATCCGCATTGTCTTAATATTTCTTATTATTATAATTATAAAAATTGGTAATCGGCTCCTCCATCTTTCCATTTTAATGTTGCTGTTTCAATTGCCCTTCAGGTTGCATGATTAATATTTTGATTTATAAAATTCATTTATATGAAATTAACATTATATTATTATTAATAATAATTACAATAATAATAATAAATTAAATAGTAATAAAACTGCTTAAAAAAATCAAAAATCTCAAAAAAGTACCATTTTTACGAAAAATTGGTAACTTTGATCAAGCGTAACTATCTACCTAATCGTTCTACAAAAACATTCTTTATTCAAAAGTTGTAGCAAATGTATTCCTCTGTAATGTTTTGGTAAAAAGATATTATCGAAAAACGGAGAAAAGTCCGGAATTTTGATGGTTTTTGGAGCCCCACGGCGCCCGCACAAGGACGACGACACTAAGGCACCGATATACACGACATATCCAAAAATTAGAACTATATAACCTTTTGCAAGCAAATATGTCTCTATTCCCTGGATTATTACTTATTTATTTACTTTTTATTTTCTACATTTTTCAAGTAACCGATATTTTTATTTTCATCTCTATGTATACAAATACCACCCAAAGTTGTCTCCATTATTATTTCTACACTATTTTCCACACATAGGCAGAACCTAACCTTATATAATACTCAAGAAGTGTCTTATCTTTTTCAGATTAAAAATAAATATAGTTTGCCTTATGATTTGATCAACCTTTTCAGCATAATATTTTGCAATTTTTTTACAGCATCTTGTAGAACCGCTAACGCTACTTACAGCTACATGTCTGAAATGGTTACATATAAAACAATTTCATGAAGTTTTAGCATTACAACTTGTAAGAATCTTAAAATTACGTCGAAAGACTGCTTCATTTAGTTTATTTGAATATAATATTTCAATCTTCAATAAGTTCGCTGGTTTTATTAACACAATAAATTTATTCAAGCAGGAGAAAATTACAATTATCAGTTGTTAAGAATCCCAAACAACAGTCTGTTGATACTACACAATATGCTACACCACGAAGTATTACAACTTGCAATTTCCAGGATGTAATAAACATCAATAGTAATAATATCAACAACATACTCATCTTCTATTGACTATCTTGATGCATACTATTTTAAAATAGTATACATAGTGAACCATATACATGTTTACAAAACTATGAATTATTACATCTATCAATATTAAAAGACATTGTGCATAGAATCCAGTTTAGACAATGTTTCTCCGACATTTTCGTAAATAATTGTTATACAACATTTAATTTATTGATAATGGGACGGAAGAATATAGCTTTAACGTACCACGAATCGCAGTTACGTTCTCTGCCTGAGCTGCAAAAACTTTATCTTTATGCTGGTTATCAGAAATAAATCGTAAAATTAACATTAGCAATGCTCTTTTGCGCAAGATCGAACAACTTTTTGAGCGTTGTAATTGGATTCTGTCTTTGTTGTTGAAAAATAGCTGCTATTGCTAATGCAATTACATGGAAAGGTCCCTTTCCACGTAATATGAGAAAATTGGTGGCATCCTTCTTCTAATTTTCTCCGAGTAACAATTTGATTAAAGATTATTTCTTTGCTTTTCTACTGAATACAGACTCAAGAACATAGTGCACACTCCAAAACTTATATGGAATTACTTTTCCTTTTTTTCATTTTTTTTATTAACAAAAATTAGGTATGCAAGTAAGAAATAATAGATTCTTGTTGAAAATGAACTTACTCATGAAAACAGTTGTAAATGCTTACATTGAGAAATCTTGACATTTGCGTTTAGTTATAAAACCGAAGCGATTGAGATAAGTGAAATTTATGTTAAAAAGAGGTTAGATGCCCTATTTAGGATTTTCAGATGTTCAGAAGGGAAGAATTATTGCTAATGTTGAGCAGGGAATGCCACAAAGACAAATCGCAGTAAGGTTAGGCGTCTCTCAGAGCGTTGTATCAAAAACATTTGCAAGGTACTTGGAACTGGGAACACTCAAGAACAGGCCGAGACAAAGTCGTCGAACGGCAACTATTGTCAAACAGGACCGTTTTTTTATCTCAAATTGCTAGACAAAATGCAACCATTTCGCATCCAGAGCTCCAAAGACAACTCTTGGAAGCTACAGGTGTTAGAGTTTCAATCGAAACAGTACGAAAGAGACTTCGTGCCAAAATTTGCAGTTAAGAGTACCTGAGTTGTCCAGGCAACACAAGCTTAACCAACCTTGGACAATTGAAGATTGGCAAAATGTCTTTTCGGTTCAAACCAGAATCGGTCTTAGATCAGACGACCGTTAAATTCGAGTTCTAAGAGGTCGAGACAGACAAGCTAGACTCCAAACTGCCAGATCTGTTTCAAATTATAAAGGATGAACTATAATGTTCTGGGGAGGCACTAAGATGGGAAAAAACTGCTCTCATTCCCATACGGCAAAGTTTAAATGGACTCAGGTATGCTGATTTAGTGCTAGAACCCGTAGTTAGACTACAAAGAGGTGCAATAGGCGAAGATTTCATCTTTATGCAGGATAATGCACCTCTGCATACTAGCAGAGCTGCAACAGATTTTTTGAAAACAGAGCTATCGCTATTTTGGAGTGGCCTCCTTGCTTGTCTAATCTTAACCCAATTGAGCTTTTATGGAACATAATTAAAAAAAGGATTAGAGCTTGTATGGATAATCCAGCAAATGCAGAACAACTCATTTACTCCGCTCTGAAAGAATGGGCAAACCTACCGCAAGAAGAAGTTGACAACTTGATTAGGAACATGAACCGTCGAATTGAATCTTGTATTAGGGCTGGAGGTGGCAATGCTGATTACTGAAACAGCAAAAAGTGTGTTTTTCTTTAGTATTAAAACATTCGAAGAAGAAGAAGTGATTCCATATAAGTTTGGGTGTGTGTATTCCATGATTTTCAAGCAAAATGCATTTTTTGGGCTCAGTTTGACAAATTTAGACAAGCTTATTTTTATTCAGGATGTTTATAAAACACAAGTAACTTTCTTGAAGGTCACATAAAATTATCTGTGTTTGAATTTTTTATTTCCCCTTTTTCCTTGCTTACATCATTAGAATTCTAAGACTCTAATGTTGTCCACAACATAGAAGATTCTGTATGACGTCTGAGTTTAGTATCAAAAAGCTATCGCTGTCTTATTTTTAGTGCACTTTGTATTCGTTGTTGTTTCTGCTATGGGTGTCTTTTTTTGAAATACCGACATTTGCTTCCATTAAGTTACCGAAAGAAACAGTGAAATTTTTACCTTTTGTGCTCAATCCACTTTGTGGGTTAGGACCTACCTAGTAATTGAAATACTAAATTCATAGACACAGAACCAAAGCAATCAACTTCACTTTTGTTTGAATTTTTGGAATTTTATCAATCTTTGTCTACAACTATCTCAGAGATTCTCTAATCAGGAGAATCTTCTGCATCCTTCATTTCTAGTTCATACAGCAGTACTTAAATATTTTGAAAACACATTTATAATTGGAATTCCATTCTGAAGTTTGGGTGGCACATAGTAAATGCATTTGAGAGTATAGTGAAATTTTTTTCAAATTTTTGGACAATGGAGTTAATGCCCTAACTTGCAATTAAAGAAAACAACCCTCTAAAATACAAGGTTTTTGTTAATTAATTATATCATGATACTTATAGTGTAAAAGTTGTTCTGTCTAAGGGATGCGTAAATTCTGGAAAACTTACATGTAAAATATAATAAAAAAAAATTAATGACATTTGAAGCAA
The DNA here is from genome assembly GCA_011009095.1 of Ignelater luminosus. NCBI lineage: Eukaryota > Metazoa > Arthropoda > Insecta > Coleoptera > Elateridae > Ignelater > Ignelater luminosus. Next base: position 15,282 of record VTPC01003915.1, read on the forward strand.
ACAAAGTACGTGCCTCTTCTTTTGATTGGTACAACATATAAATGAAAACTCGAGCATTTACAAGAGCTTGATGTTTCATGACTGTTCAATTTCACGTGGAATGGTTTATTTAATTTCCATAGATTTAGCATGAATGCCATATAAACTAGTATAAAGTATTCTCAAGACAACTTTACTAGTACGTAGAGATAATAAAATAAATACCATATAAATATGGTATAGCTAATATGTACTAACTACGGTTGAAACTGCTAAGGTAATATGTTAAAGTTTTTTTTTTTTTTTAATTTATTGCTGTAACAGTAGTTTTGAAGGTGCGTGTTTTGGTATATAGAAGGACCTGACTTTCACAGCACATTGCTATTATCCAGTGAATGTAGAAAATTATAAACATTTACTTCCAAAACTTTTATTGACAATAAACTTCTGCTGCAAGTAAATACATTATAATTGACAAAGTTTATAGTACTCACAGATAATTTTCTGCCTGAATTTCAATGCAAGCTAATAATTTGTCTCTATTATCGTAAAGGTTATCTGTGAATCGTAAATAGCCAAATGGGAAGTTAACACGTTATGAAAATAATATTTACCCTTAAAGAAAAACTTTATGTATAGAAGTTGTTTGCTTTGATTCTCATCTATTAATACCTTTTGTTTTGGGCATAATCCAGGAGTTATTTGAATACTTCTTTCCAGTTCATAAACAAATTCTCCAAAATATTTGTGTATAGCGTCGCAGGATTTATTTTCTTTTAGATTCAGCAAATGCCTAAATGTTTTTCCAGTAAGTATTTCCACAGACACATTAGACTAAAAAAATTACAGGATATTAAGTATTTGTTAGCTACTATACAAATTCCATAATTTTTTAAGTGATTAGTTTTATTAATAGGTACAGAAATATCACTTTTAGAGTAGTATTAGATAAAAGTAATAAACTTTATTTGATTTCTATTTGTAATTTAAGCTTAGTCTTTCTTTAACTTTAAATAATTCTTGAAAACGATTTACCCTTATGTTGTTGTCAATATGAAATTTAAGGACAGATTCATCAAGATATTGCTTAACTCCATTTATTACAAACGTTACATTATATGCAACATCGTAATCAGTATTTACATTGCAGGGCTTCAATTTTCTCACAAAAATCTCACCGAGGGCTAAATGCTATTAGATATTTATATACAAAATGATTAAATTAATAAAACAAAACATATCTAGTACAAATAATAGATAATATTACCAAAACTAATAATACCAAGAAGAAATTTTTCTTAGCTCCATTGGTATTAGGCAAAATTACTCTACTGTGGGCGGCGTGTTTAACGTGTATCAAAACACTTTCTGACATATCTTTGTTTATACAGACAAAACTAATAGCGCGGAAAGAATAGTAGCAGTTAATTTTACATTATCTTTCATCCGTAAAATCGAGGCCAGCAGGAGCTGTTTTCCGACATTATATAACAAAAATCAACTTATGGTTTAATTTTTTTCTTTAGTTAAAATAACGAAGTTATGTTTACATTCGTATAAAAAAGTTTCAAGATTAGGGTTAGGTTTAGTATTCAAGTCCAAAGTTTAAAATTATTTCAGGATAACTATTATCTTTAAAATCCAAATTGACAATTAAAACAATTATTTTTTGCTTAGATATGTAATTACAAGCGTAACAGTAAAATTCGAATTAAATTCCCTAACATACATATGTAGTATCAGAGTACTATATTATGAGAGATTTTACGGTGGTCTAATACGATGATATTAGTAACACTGATTACTGATCTGTTCATTCAACTTTTTAAATCATTTTTTAGTATTTTTAGAAATAGGCAATATAAATAACTAATTTATTTGTCTTAAGTAAGTAATATTTTAATTATTATGCTTATATTCTTGTATAATTACTATAAAAGTTGTCCTTTTACGTGTTTCTTTTAGAAGCGATTAAACCCAATTATATATCACCTTGCGATATTGTTAACACAGGAAAAGGACGTAATCTCATTCAAAAGTTTAAGAAAGCTTTATTTGTCATTTTCAGATTAAAGACAAAACTCTGCTTTGAGATATAACTTTTTCGACCTTTTCAGAATAACAGTTAGTAATTCCTCTACTGCATCTGGTAAAAGCAATACTGCTATCTACTAACACTGCCGCATGTCTTAAATTTAAATAGCTACACAGAAAATGTTGACTCCCTCTCTATGAAGATCAATAGACGCGATCTCAATCTCTCATCTTTAAGTGCAAGCGGTACTGGAAAGTCCTTTATTTTCAGAACAAAAATGTCTTAATACACCTAAGAATTTCTTCTTAGGTACCGAGGTATGTACATACTACCTCGCTTTATAAGTATTTTGGATATAAAGATTTATTTTCTGTCGGGAAATACCAGTACACCTTCCCCTTCCCCCTCTATTTCTTCGTTACCAAAATCTGCATTAAAGTCTTTCCAAATGTTTATGAGTCCAACATCTAGGCTTTTATACTTTTTCTTTGATGGCTTTCCCACTGCAATTTCTCGTGTTATTTTTAATCAGAATCTATTTTGCTCCTTTCCGATTGTTTTTAAAAGCCCATATAGACATTTTCTTTATTTCATTTCTGATAAAAAAATCTATTCTTCTACAAAATTGTTAGTAAGTGGTTCGTCTTCGACAACGTTCTCGTAACAGTTCCACACTGTACGTAAAATATGGGTAGATTTTGCTGACGACATTCAAATTTACCCACCCACCTGTCCTGAAAGCAATCGACGAAGTCTTGTAGTTGGGCAGTCAACAAACTCTTCTCCAAAATAATATCAAATGCTTTTGCTATGGAATTGATAGTACAAACACTAAAACTTTTAAAAGCTTTATCTTCTGTTGAAATTCTAAGTCGGGGTCGTATCATTTTTTCAAACTAATTTGCTAGATGTTTCTGTATAAACATTGCTTAAAATGAAAGAAACATTCAAAATGCCTAATTGTCAAAAAAACTTGTTTTACGGCATTTATTACGCCAAGTTCAAAATCGGTTACAATTACCTTAAGCGAAAACAGGCTACTAGACTCCTTAATTGATTCCTTTAGTTGACTGAAAATTCGAATATAAGTTGAACATAAATTATTGGAAACAGTTGGTAAAATATATTTAGGACAGTGTTAAATGTCTCGTCACAAAATCAGTAATGGGACAAATAGATATTCTCTCGAGTCCCAAAAATCAGCAATCTGTTGTCATTGTCACTTCCGGATTCGAACAACAACAAAGCTGCACCTTTATCGGTCACTTTGAAGTTTTCTGGTAGAACAAACACACTTCTGTTTTCTGGTAATGATGGAAAATTATTCTTTGCTGCTCTAATATTTCGTATGGTTCTTTACATGATGAAAACGGAAGGTAAATGAGCTCTTGTAGACCCGCTGGTACTTCATGTGACTTCGACTATTATTCCATAAGTTTCCATAGATTATTTTGCCCTCCTTCTAATTTCTTGCAGTATGTTTCTTATTTCAGGTGTTTTAGGTTTTCCGGTATGGGAGTTAAAATAACGTCTTTTCTGCATATCGCCCGTCTTTTGCAACCTCTTCTAAAATCCTTACAGTTTCAGTACGTTGCAGTTTTTGTTTGTCTACCTTTTACGTAAAATATTCATTTTTCTTTTTCTACAGCACTTTTTAATATTTTTTAAATCCAGCTAAAATACTTGAATATAATAATAACACAACAGGTTTAGCAGTATCACCATAGAAATACCTAATTAGAAAATAAAATCAAGATTTTTATTTGCAGTTTAATGTTATATACGTACAGTTAGTAATCGAAATCCTGTCCAAACCTGAAACTTTGAGGGTCGCTTTGTGAAGTTTTTTATTGCACAACTGAAACTTGATGCTGAGAAAGGTAACAAACCTTAAAATTCTGTTCTACCCCCAATCATATCGTTCAACGTAGAGTCTTATTTCCGTTTAAGTAAATGTTTGGTTAATCTGCGAAGGATGCAGGGCCGATGCAATTGCCATAAAGATGGACAACCTACTCTACTATTTCAACATGGTCTAGCTTTGTAAAGAAAACTGCAGGTATTTACTGACAAATATTTATAATTTATATTAAATTCTCACATTAAGCGGATGCGTATATTGTGATGATATTCAAAACTATATGGTTTAAAATAAAAAAAAAATGGTTAATCATTCAAAGAATATAATATGATTAAGTGCATGTACAGTAGGTTTTGTGAATAGGAATGGATAACGAAAAGTAGGTTGTATAGAGTGGGCGGCTAGATAATAAAAAAAAGAAAGGAAAAAAGGAAAGTTTGTGGAAAAGCAAAACTGAAAAAGAGGGGTATCTAGGTGTGGTTGTTGATAGATATAAGAAAAGAAAAAATAGAGAATTGTGAAATAAGTCTTTTCTTTTAAAAAATGAAAAGAAGTAATAATAAAAAAGAAATGTATATGGACCATTAAGATTATTTTTGTAAATGGTTATTAATATTCGTTATTTATATGGTTGTTAAGATGTTTATGTATATGGTTATTAAGATTTTTATGTGAATGGTTCTTAAGATTTGTTATATTTATGGTTTCTGTTATGTTTCTTGCGGTTTATGTGCAATGTGACATGTTATCACAAGAAAAGTACATCAAAAATAAAATAAAATAAGGTACACCAAATTAATGGACTTTTATTTATCATTAATTGACTAAAAAAAAAACATCGACGAAGAGAGACCAAATGGAAATGAAGAAAGAATCAGTACAGTAAATGGAAAAATGAGGAAGGAAGCAAATGAGTAGAGTGACTTGGTGCGCGTTCCCAATTTCACTGTGGTGAACAATTATTGGATGAGATACAAAGTGCAAAATTGTGAGAAGACGAGACTGAGTGCTATAAAGGTGAACAAAGGATACCCAAGAAGAGGAAGAGGACCTACTAAAGTTTATAGGTGGTATAATTAGAAATAAAATAAAAAATAAAGTAAAATCTTAACTACTAAAAAAGGAAGAAAGTTAAAATAATAAAACTGTGTAGTTAGTATAGTTAGATAAAAAAAAATGTAAAAATTCTTTGAATGAGTTGATCATTATCAATTTATAAATTTTTTTGACAAACATATCTTGACATTCATAATAGAAGCTGACAAATCTCATTGACACAAGTTAATGTCATAACCATTAACCTATAATTAACAAACATTTTTTTGACAGTAATTTAAAATTTTGATAAAGAAAATTCAATTTCGGCCTATGAAATAAGACTATAATTAAATGTTGTGGAAATCATTACACTGAAGTTATTAAATCATTACACTAATAAAAAATGGCGTCCCAACGTGGTAGGGCAAGTTAAATAAAGATCCATATTATAAGGAAAGGCAAGTCCAAGGGAACCCAAAATTGTACTAAAATAACATTAGTTAAAAGAATAGTTATTTGTATGGAATTTGTTAATTGGTTTAGGAAGTATTTGAATAGCAAAAAAAATTTTTATTAGTTTGATAAGAATTCATTAAATTCTTGAGTTTTACATTAAAGATATTTTCATTTTCATAATATTTTAAACATAATTATCATTTTGTGAGTTGTCTGTTAGTATTGGAAAGGTGTCGAAGCGAGATAAATCGGTAAATAGTAGAAAAAGGAATAAAAGAGAGGAAGAAAATATTGAAATTGAACAGATGGAAGAAGAAAGTACAAGTATGGAGGAGACCATGGGAGATGTTGAAAAGGGAGATAAAGAGCAAAAAGAAATAAGACAACTACAATCAGATTTACTTAAAATATTATTAGAAATGAAACAAGAAAACATAAAACGATTTGAAGAGATTAAACGAGATAATAACACAATAGTGCAGAATTTTGAAGAAATGAAACAAGATAATACTAAAAGATTTGAAGAAATCAACCATAATCAAGAGAAAAGATTTGAAGAAATTAAAAGAAAATTTGAAGATCATGAGAATAGATGGGATAATACTGTTAAAAACATGAGAGGTGAAATACAAGAAGAGGTGAATAATAAGATAGATGAATTTCAGAATGAAATGCGTAGGAAAATAGAAAGACACCAAGAAGAAATTGTCAACATGTTATAAATAAGGGATGCAGATATAAATGAGAAAATTAAGGAGCAAGAAAAAGCACAAGAAAACTACCAGCAGAATGTGAAAATAGAATTAGATAAAATAAACAAAAATGTTGAAGAGAAATCAACAGCAGTAAACCGCAAACGAATAAATCCAAAAGAAAGAATTAACAGTTCACCAATCAGAGATGCAAATCTTAAAAATAAGATAAAGAATAATTACAAAAAAGAAAAAAATTATTCAAATAATAATAATAATAATAACTAATAAAACTGTGTAGTTAGTATAGTTAGATAAAAAAAAATGTAAAAATTCTTTGAATGAGTTGATCATTATCAATTTATAAATTTTTTTGACAAACATATCTTGACATTCATAATAAATATATGCAGCGAGTGATCCTCGTACCACAGTTTGATTCAGTTATCTAGCTATTTCGTTGATTAATATTAAAATTATAATCAAAAATCGTACCTTATCCAAATTCGCTTATTTAAAGAGATACTGAAAACGTTCTTGATTGCTTGGAATGAAGGAAAACAAAGTAAGTGGCAAAAATTAAATTTATACATTGTAATCACAAAGTTTATTGATAAACTATAGAACTTTCGCAAAAGTTGAAACAAATCAAAGAATTCCGAAGTGTGGGGTTAGGATGTTTTACTCAGATAACTTTATATTTACCACAAAAACTACAGGTGTTTAGTGAGAAACATTTAATTTACATCACATAAACTTTTAATACAAGCAGATACATAATAAGTGAGTGGGTTTATAACATTTTTGTATTTTACAAATAATTTTCCGCTTCAACTTCAAAACAAGCTATTATTTTATTTTTCTCACCATAAATGTTGTCTTTGAATCTTAAATAGCCAAAGGGAAAGTTAGCCAACGTAGTCATTTTCTTAAAATCCAAATAGAAGTTATGCAAATAATATTTACCCTTAAAAAACTAATTGTACAGAAGGTGTAATTACTTTTATTTTAATTTAATACCTTTGGCATGGGACATAAACCAGGTAGTAACTGAGCATTTCTCTCTATTTCATAAGCAAATTCTCCAAAATATTTATGAATGGCGTCGCAGCTTTTATTTTCTTTTATATCCAGTATATGCGTAAAAGTCTTTCCAGTGAGAATTTCCACAGACACGTGTGACTAAAACATTACAGAATCGTATGTTAACTTGTATAGAAATTTATTTCAGATACTGCATTAGAAAGATATATCTATTCAGGAAATTACAAAGTAATTTGAACAAGAATATGCATATTAATATAAATTGCTAATTAATTCACATTTGGATGTTTTGTTTCTTTTCTATTAATTATAATTATAATCAGTGAGCAATGTTGCAATAAATGCAAAATAAATCCATGTTAACTATATTGAACTGTAATAAACAACCATGTTAAATGTCCTATATTTTATAAATTAAAATTGGAAAATGAAAAGCTCGTTTGTACTTATAAAACATATTGAAATCCAGAAAAGAAATCCTGTTTGATAATACCTGAATGTCAATTAATAAATTAATTAAACTAATCTTATAACGTAATCTCAATTTGCATTTAGTTCTTTTTTTTTTGTTTAAAACTGCCATATCTCTAATATAATTGTATTATAAACTACAATTGTTATGCAATATCATTTTATTGATTTTACAAATTATGTCCTACTACATATAGAACAGTTTTGAGGCTGTATAATTAATCAGTCAGTCTTTCAAATGTTTTCCCAACCTTAAAGCATTATTTTTATAATAATCCCCAAAATACATGACAGTATATGCCTTCTAGATTTTGTAAACCAGTTATACAAATTAATAATGAATTTCCCAACACAATTTATATAATCAAGATTAATTTCTACCTCAACTTTAAACAAATCCTGAAAACGACTTACTCTCAGGTTGTTGTCCATAGGAACCTTCAAAAGAATAGATGCATCAACATATTGTTTAACGCCATTTGTTGTAAGCGTTACATTACAGCTAATTTCGTAATGTGTATTTTCATTACAGTTCTTGAATTTTTTTATAACAACACCACCAAAAGATAAATGCTATTTGTATAAAAATCGAATTAATAAAACTAAACGTAAGGTAACATATTACAATAAATGATATTACCGAAGCTAATAACAGCAGGAAAAAATAAACGTTTTTGTTAGCTCCCATTAGTATCTCACAAAATTGTTTCTTGATGGTACGATATTTGTTCTAACATTGTTACTGGCGTGGCAAATATCTACACCACGTACATCAACAAAAACGCAACCTTGTTTATTGTCAGGTGTCGGATATTCCCGGAAATTTCAGGATTGTAATAAGGTCCAAGCAAGCACGGATTCAACATATTCAAGCTTTATAATAAATTGAGAATCTTTATTGTTTGTTTAAACATCTACAATATACGATTTGTTTATAATTATTTCTAAGTAGGCAGTCTGCTATCTTTTAAACCTAAATTGATTATTAAACCATGTTCGGGTGATGAAAATTCAAGCTTAATGAAATTTTAAATAAATCCGGGTCTCTTTGACATTCAGACAAAGTACGAGATGTTATGGTCTGATAACAACATTGTTTATTTATTGTGCATTTTTTAAATAATATTCATGTTTATCTACTTACAATTAGATATACAGGATGTTTAACTGTAAACTGGATAATTTCTGGAGGTAACAGAACTTTGGAAAATATAAGTACACTTTGTCACAAACTAATAACAAAAAGAACTTACAATTAGTTGTAATATAGGTTATTAATTTTCTACAAGAAGTTTATTATTTATTTAAAATTCTTGCACAGCTGTTACTACAGAAAATCTACCTTTTTAGGATATTCTGTAATTCACCTTGTAGTGCATCCTCGAGTTACACATACTTTTAAATAAGACCCTTAAAGTCTTACACCACAGCTAACTCATTCGGGGGCATTGAGCGTGGGAAAGGAAGTTATTTACATAATAAAAACTCATGTACCAGGTTATAAAAAATATATTGCAAGAAACTAAAGAAATGTCAAATAACCACGAAATGTACAAAATATGTATATATAATCAATAATCACCATGTACAAATTAAGAACATTGAAACTCTAGCTCGCACGTGATAGGACATGTCAAAAACCGCAGATTTCAGATATTATATTTGAAACTTGAAGTTAACCTGTAAAACCGAATATTAGAGTTTTTATAATTTTTCTTGGACATCCATGAATTATTAAAACAGTATTATAATTAAGAACTCGACTTTTTTGAAATTGTGTTAAGTTAAGCCGACTTAAGTTCAAAGGATCGTTGAAAAAATTACATATGTCCTATCTACCATTTTTTAATTTTGATTAAGAAATACGTAGAAATAAAATTGTATTTTTAACATAAGATACAAACTAAATATAGAACCACAGTTCAGAAAGACACAAATATGTGTTTTTAACCTTTTAACTAAGTAATAAGCTATTCGGCGTCTGAAACAAAACCTGCACAATCCGGGTCTTCGTCGGCGATTGGATGTGTTCCGAGGTTTGTGTGGAAGTACTTCTAGTAAGTACAGTTTTCTCAACGGAAGTTTCTACTCCCTAGGACGACCACGTCTGTTAAAATGAATTTCTTTAAATTCTTGTTTCGTCCCAACTATTTTTGTGTGTAATAAGATATTACATACTGTTTTGTATATTTCAGCCATTTACATTCTTTAAATTTAACCCCTTTTTCTCTAGAATTCTTTTGCCTTTTAAGACTCTGTTTTTAAGAAGTTGGTAAAGTCATAAAACCATCTTAGCCTAACTCGCCCACATTAAATGGCATTTTTCTATTAAAAGAAAATTAACGTAGCCCAGTAATAAGGATGGGATATTTTGATCCCTGTCTTTCCTTCTTCTTCAAAAATCTATGTCAACTTACTTCCTTTTGCCAGTTAAATGTAATTTATTTACCTGTAGCAACAGAAACCTTCATTATCAAGATTGACTCAACGTTTTACGAAACGAAATTAGTTTTATAAACTTTTATAAGGCGATGTACTTAAGTCAATTTGTTCAGTTTTTGACTTATGTTTTTTACCCGCAACTAGAGAATTAAGAATTGAATAAATGCTATATAGAACCATTAACAAGTCAATCAATAGTGTAAAGAAAATGATGATTGCGTCTCAAGGTTTCGATCCCTTCTAGTTAATAAAGACACATCCAGACAAACAGCACACAACTATAGACCAGAAAAAACCACCACTGCACCAGTACAACACTACAAACACAAAACACTTTTACCAACGCCGATCATTGATGAAGGGCTTGGATGGAAACAGATCCTACCCCTGGTGATGCATCTTTATGGAACTATAAAAATTAGGGAAAAAATTAGAATTATGGAAGCAAAGAGATTTGAGTTTCAAGAAATATAGATAAACATAGATTCTTGTTAGTCCCAAAATTGTAAACGGAGAAAGGACAACTAGGGTAAACGCACCTAAATACGTCCGGCTCCAGCAGTCCACCAACGAATTAATTGTTTTATAAATAAATTATCGCACCATAAATAACGGAGAATTTTAGCTCTGTGTTATCTACTATCTTTAGTTCTAAGTATTATGTTACATTCATTCTGGTAAATAAAAGTTATATGTTAATTATTAGCATTTATTTACTGCCAGTACGTGATTGTGTTTACTACGACTGCCATTGAGTGCGTTTTTATTAACGAGAAATGGTTGCATTCTAGGTAAGATTTGCGCATTTTTTTGAACATCTTCGTAAAAATTTTTGTTTGATAAATTAAAGCAATGGTCTTTCTTAATATTCAATACAAAAAATTCTGGATTTTAATTAAACAAATGTCGAAAATAATAATTTTAGGAAGTCAACATGTCCAAACAACTAACTTAAGTGAAAAATTAACCTTTAAAGAGTATCATGTAGAAAGTAGGAATTAAATTCATTTGTTTAGTAATTATTACTTATTTTGTATTTGCCAGTATTTTTTTAATAAATCCTTTTTGTTTCAATAAATCGTTTATGAGCAAATACAAGAAAGGCATAAAATTGTTCAATTATTGTATACTTATGGCGAGTAATGAAGATATCGCTAAAAAAGATTTAATTTGCCAAACATGTGATCCGAATAAAACTTCCAAGAACTCGTATGTAATCATTTAAGAAATAATCATTCCTCACGTTTACACGATTTTTATAGCTTTGTTTCTTTAAAGGGCGGCTACTAGGACCTTGACGGCGCGGCGGATTTCGAGTAAAAAGAGGCGGCTTATGGAGACAAAGTGCCGGTTTTGATGAATTATTTTTTTTTCTAATGTAAAACTAAACGTTTTATGACTTTTGATAATTGAGTATGTCTACCAATTAAATATGCATAACTATACAGAAAGATTCATTGATAAATATTATTTCGTTTTAAACTTAAACAAGTTGAACTTCAAATATTGTTTATGTGGCAGATTATTGGTGCTTTTACCCTACCAACATTAATTTCTAGGCATATCAACTGCACCCCGTAATGAAATGCTTAAAAAGAGTCCCTGAATAACACATCCTTTTACTGAAAATCTACACCTTTAGCACCGTGATTCTAACAAGCACATCCTCCTAACAAGATATTCTGGAGCGTCACCACCAGTCGATCTCACAAAATATTTATTATTGGTTGCTCGCTGCAACATCGATGTGTTTCGGCCTAACAACAAACTTGCATAAGTAAAGTCCATCTTCAGGCTATTAATGACGATAACACATTAACAACCGGAGTATGGCTTTTACTTATGTGATTTTATTATAAGGCCAAATCATCGATATTGTAGCGAGCGACCAATAATAAACATTTGTGGGATCGACTATTAGTTTAATTAATTCTTTAGTCAAACTTGACGTTCACTATGAGAAATTTTTATGTCAGCTTATTCCAACATCAATTTCAATAGGATCAACTTTTAATTTTATCAAAGTTTTTATGTATTCAGTGGTTTGATTTATTTATTATTACTTTCTACTATTACTTTGTATGTTTTAGATTTGTTAATATGTTTCACACTATTATTTAGTACTTCAGAATACATTCTTTCTTTGTTTCTTTTTGCAAATCTTTACTTGTAATTTCTTCAGGCAATACGATTAAGGCTCTTTAAAACAATTTTTAAGTAAAGTTTATTTTCATACACAAAAAAACTGTTCACACATTTTTAAGTTTTATTCAATTAACTCAAGCAAATGCATTACATTATTAATATATTTATACAGGGTGATCATTTTAAAACTTCCCATCTTGAATAACTCTTTAAGTAGTAAGATTATCAAAATTTAATAACCTACACTAGTCAGTTGGGAAACTTTCACCCTCCCCCTCAACCACCCCTTTGATGTTAAAGATTAAAAATTTTATACCCTATAAAATGATATATCACATATGGAGTAGTGCCATTTAAAATTTTGGAAAAATCTCAGCCTTCCCCCCAACCACTCCCACCCCAAAATTTCATGATTTGCTCCTTTGTTTCATTTTTTAGGTTTCTGTTGCATGTAATTTCTTTCTATATTTTGGGTTTTATCAGTGTTGGTTTTCATGTTGAATTTCTTTGCTATTTGTAGTGCGTCCCACTTAGGGCTTGCGACGTGACGTCCACAGCACTCACGCTCGTATTTCTCTTCTACTTACAGTGAAACTTCACTGTCTTTAACTCTAGTGGAACGGTCTTAATGGCGACAATGAATGTTATGCGTACTACCACACAGCGCGATACTTATGTCTATCTACATTATCGGCATAGCCGACTACATGGAAAAAAATGTTTTCTATTTTATACCCAGCTGTTTTGGGAAGAGCTTGTAAATTGAAGAAAATGGGCAACAATAACCGATGTGTTTTTCCTAAACTGTTGCTGTTCTTCTCTCATTCCTATCCAGTAGATTGAGTAGCTCGGTTATGGTTATGTTGCCGATCATAAACCCGGATAATGAAGGAGAGTTGAAGGAACAGGTTAGAAGCCCATACTCTAAAAGGTTAAGTAATGTTCACAGAACTAAAAGTACGCCTCAGAACATGCCAGAATTAGTTCTGTTGTTGATTAGTATTGCTTGAGCTGCGTTACTACGGCCATAGGCATGTTTCGCTAAAGACACGGAATCAAATAATTTTATGAAGTGGGCACTCATAATTTTGTTATTCAACTGTGGAATCACACCACATTTATTTTTCCAAGTGATATTTCACTGTCAGAATTTCCTCAATTGACAATAAAAATATAATAACTAATAAGGATGAACTTGTCTGTATCTCGCATTAGCAGGCCAAATTCACCACAGTTGTGTTTGAAGTTTCTAGATTGTCTCGATGAGCATGGCCGAAAAAGACAGTAGATGCAGACAGAGAAATGGATAAGTTTTGAAGGAAGGACAAAAGTTTGAGAAATGTTAAATAAAAGTTAGAACGATCTTTTCTCAATGTTTTAATTTGTTCAATATATTCTCTTTTAAATATTTCGCCCTGCATTATGTTTTTCTCTTTAAAGTATGAAATGTGCTGTCTTATAAGAAGACTGCATTAATTGAATACACCATGATTATAATAATTTGGGCGTCCACGATATCTTCGTCAAAGATGTTTTTCCTAATTAAACTTAAAAAAAATTAAAACACCCACAAATTGCAATATGAAGTTTATTAGTAACGTATTACAACAATCAAATATTTCAAGTGACAAGATATTTGTAGAATAAATATTGGCCTATTACTTTGTTTTACAGAAAAGAAACCACTTCATCTCTGTCACGTTATAATAATGATACCATCTGTAGGCAAAATTTTAACGTTCGGTGCAAACTTTAAAATTAGATCTTATTTTTTTTAATTTGATATGAGAATACACAAATGTAGATACGTATTAGAATTGCTTTATTATTCTATAGCCGATTTTCCAACTCCATCACCAAGCAAGTCAATACTTTATGTTTATTATCACACATATTTCCTTTAAATCGTAAATAACCAAACGGAAAATTGACCAATGTTGTAGCTTTGTTAAAGTCTACGTAGAAGTTATGCAGATAATGTTTTCCCTTAAACGAAACGATTAAGTAAATAACTTATAAAGGCTCAAATTATTCGCTCCGTTTAAATAAAATACCTCTGATAATGGACATATTCCTGGTATTAATTGAGCATTTCTTTCCAAGTCATAAAAAAATTCCCCTAGATACTTATGTAATGCTGTACAGGATTTATTTTCTGTAATGTTCAGTAAATGGGTAAAACGTCTACCAATTAATATGTCCACTGACACTTGAGACTACAGAATTATGTTGTAGGCAATAAATTAGAAAAGTAATAAGAGAATTAATTACTTAAATTGTAAATACGCCTTATAAAAAATATACTTACCCGTAAATTATTGTCCAAAGGAACTTTGAAATGCATTAACCCATCAACATACTGTTTATTACCAATTATTTTGAACGTTAAATTGTATAAAATATCATAGTTAGCATTGATGTCACAATGTTCAAATTTTCTCACATAAACATGAGCTCCATCATTAACAAGAATTAGGTCCTATTGGATAGTAAATTTTAATGAGTATAGCAATAATAATCAAAATATTGACAAATAATGATATTACCAAAACTACTGTCATCAGGAATAGGTGAATGTGTATTTTGGTCCCCATTATAATTCCATAGTTTTCTCAATACACAAGATTATTTAACAGTGATACGTATACGAGTTTTATAACCCAAAAGGTGTATTCTAAGGATTGGAAGGTTTAAACTCCTATTTGTAACTTTTGTATTACGTGATTCAACAGTAACCACACAACAGGAAGATAACACATTAAGTATGCCCTTGTATGTATCATCTAGTAGATTACAGCAATATTTTCTCGATGTACAATAATTTAATTCAAATTTCGCAAACAAGGTTTATCAAATCCTTACTATAAAAATCTAAGTTCTTTAATTAATTCGTGCTTTTACTTCATTTTTTAATTTGTAGCTGACCTAGCTATTAAAATAAATTGCCACCAAACGTCTAACAGTCAAATTTAAATAAACGAGATCGCACATAAATTGTATATTTCTATAAAGTATTTGTAATAAAAGAAGCTATGAAAGTAACGCATGAACTTAAAAAGTAGGAGTAATAAATAGGTGACCAGAGAGCTGTAAAATGAGTTTCCTTAATGATTATTGTTATTATTTGGTGATCATTTGTCTTTACAAAAATGGAGATTTAGTTCAAACAAACACAAAAGAAAATGATGTGTATGTTCATTAAAACTCGAAATTTCAATTTAATATCTAATTTTACATTTATTATATTGATTTGTATTTGGTTTCTGGTTGTCAATTCTCAATGTAATGTTTTTCTGAATCTCTTGAAGTAGTTTTCTTCATCTTTATATGTGTTCTCTTTCGTGCAAGGCATTTAATCTCAAGTTATAAACTCTGTGTCACAGCCCCTTTCTGAACATTAATCTAGACTTATACACCATATACAGGGTGTCCCATCTTACTTACATAATATTTTGCAAGAGTGTACTTCGGTCAAAAACAACCTATCAATTCCTAATAAACATATAGTCTCAAATGCAAAGCTCTCGAGAGAAAAGCATTTATTTAAAAATCATAAAAATTCACAATAAACAAACAATAACAAGTTGATTCCATTAATTATGAAAACGAAATTGTATTTTACTAAAAATAAATAAGCTCTTACAAGAGATGTTCAATGTGTCCACCATTTGTTTGAACGCAAGTACTAATGGGCTGATCGATCTGGGTTCTTTTTCTAAATAAAGCAAATGATCAAAACAACAAGACTAGATAAATACCAGTGGCGTAGGCCCGCTTTTAGACCCGATTAGAAGAAAAGAAATATAAATGTCTTTTTTTAAACCTTTTTGATGCAGTTATGGTTGGATGCGCTGCAGAATGGAGAACAAGAAAGATTCTTTAGAATGTGTGTGTGTGTCTGTGTCTCAAAAGCACTTACAATTTACTAATGTAAAAATGCAAAACAAACTGGACTCAATAAAGATAATTTGAATAAACTCACTCGCAAGCTGTTGTCTAAAGCAACTTTAAGCAGCATCAAAACATCAAGATATTGCTTATCACCAATTACTGTAAATGTTAAATTGAAATTAATATCGTAATCGGTCATCACATCACAATGTTCAAATTTCCTGACAAATACATCAGCTCCGTTACAGAGAGCTAGTTTCTATTGATTAAAATTTATTTGAAAATAGAATCAATACAAAAGAAATAATCTTTACCAAACTAATTAGTCTTACGAAAAACCGAAAGTGTCTGCTAGCGACCATTTCTTGCTAATTTGCACTATTTTCCGTGGACATATTTTAATAAAACTATAATATTCAGTAACCAATAAAACACACTGTGATACCGTTTCGTATTGTGTGAGGATGTATAAAGATAATGAAAACAATATCAGAGTTATTAAACTAATAATGTTTTTTAAATAATTATGCTCTATATGATGATATACATAATATATCAACATTTATTTTTTTTCGACATAATTAGGATCAGTGACGGCCCATTATAAGGAGCCAAAGAGCCATGGCACCACCATAAAGACATTGCATTTTCCAATTTGAAAAAATAATTTATACTCTTTTCCTTTAAAGTCTAACCTTTACCAGAGATTAAAAAATTAAAAATTGCAATTTTATAAATATAAATATACTGAACAAGTGGTAAAAATAAAAGTTTGCTGCCAGTCAAAGTGTGGCTAAAATGCTTTTAAGCAGCTATGGACTTCAACGGGGCTGGCGGGTGTGGGAGGGTGTTCGGAGTTAGCGAGATGGTTGAGCCAAACTACAAGTGACTCCTGCAGTTACCATCGATACACGTTGCGGGTGCGTTGTATTAGTTACGCTACGCCCGTTTTGAAACTTGACGGGAAGCGTAAATATATAATAATAATAATAATAAATATAAAATTAAAAGTAAATCAGTAAAATATTGTAAACATTAATAACAATTGGAATACAATAAACATTTACAGTAATGACATTAAAGACGTAGCACTTAAAGTATACCACAGTCGAGGTTTTTAATATTACTTCTAAACTGTTCAACTTTGGGTGCATTTCGTGTTGCATCTGGCAACCTATTAAATATCTGAATTCCTTTTTCAAAAATTGATTTGCATGTAGTTTTGTTGCTAACATACGCTATTCGATAATCTGTAGCCGTTCTAGTTCCGTACCGATGTATTTCATTATTTTGTATAAAAACGTCACTGAAATATGTCGGTGCTTTTTTGTTAATAACTTTATATATAAAAATTAGAAAATTTCGAATAATTCTTCGTCGTACCGGTATGAAATTCAAAGTATTATATAAGTGTTCAATTGGTGTATATATATTTATTCCAAAAAAAAAAATTTGCAATGTTGTACTTAAGAATTTTTATAACCCCCCTCCCACATTAAACCGCAAAGACGTGGCTCTACCACCGCACAATACCACGAGCCGCCACTGATTAGGATAATAATTTAGTAGATATATTAATTTACAAATCTGCAAAACGTGAGTGAGAAGGCAAGCATAATCAAGACGAAATAAAAAAAAAAGTTACCTTGAAGACTATTCAAGATATCGAACTACTGATTATGTATCTGTAATCAGGAAAAAATTCTAACATGACCTATAAAGTCACGGGGGCATGGCAACAGACCAACAGACACACAGAATGTACAAATTCAAAGAGAAATTTTTTTAAATTTCGTCGAAAAAATAAGTGGCGTTTTATCTTAACCTTCCTCAATGCTTCAGGCCGGAATATTTAATATGAGAATACTTTTGATTTCGTTTTTTTTTTGTCCAAGCCGCATATAGTTGATTCCAGTTAGTGTACCAAAGTCATAAACATTCAAACTAACTAACTGGATTGATTTCAAATCAATGTAAAATTATATTTTGTGTTAACAAAGGAAAATCGCTTGGCAAAAATCGAATGCCTTTGACTAACCTTTGCTTGTAATTATTTATTAAACAGGAATTAAAATAATCTATCTTCTACCAATTTATCGCAAAATTACTTAACTAAATCGTAGCATCAGTAGTTGTGCCCAGGAACGGTAACCACTAGCAGATATAGCGTTTTTTATAGTGCCGTATTTGCATTTATGGAAATTGATATTTGCTGTCAATTGTTCAGGCGTTCTCCATCGCAGTGCTATAATATTCGTTTTAATTTACATGGAATCTTTATGAGAAAATGTTTAGGATGTAATATAGAAAGCATTTTACAAAATTTACAACCAAAAAGTGTTATATTCCATTAAAATAATAACAATACAAGTCAACTCTTGTGAGTACATACAACTATTGACTAATGATATTAATAAAATAGTGCAAAAAACCTGAACCTTTAAAAATCAATATAATTAGGTATTTATAGTATAAATGTATCAGATAGAGAAGGCAGTGTGAATCATCAAAATCGACGCAAACATATATCGCCATAGGCGTATCAGAAACAAAACAAGACAAAAGAGGAAATTGCAAACACATGTGCGACCAGACGAACGTCAATGCAGTACCTAGCACACCCCGATTTGCAAAATGAACTCGACCGAACAGTTTTGTGTTTCTGCGCTGATGAGTCGCATTGTCTTCTCTATCTGATACATTTATACTTAAGTATTTATACAGTGAGCGGCTAAATTAAGGAACGAATTAAATATATCCGTAATAATTTTTTTTTATAAAAACGCCGAGACACGTCGATTTTATTTTGTTTTTTGCCGTTTTTCGCGTGCATCCGATTTTTTACAGGGTGATTCTAAAAAGCTGATGGGTCTATCTTTAATAATAAGGGAGATATAGTCAAGAGTGCTCAATAAACAGAAGGCAAGGAAATAAGTTTAATACATTAAGAACAAACGAATAAATTAAATTAAATAGTATTCAACAAACAAAATTAAAATAATTCATTTATATCAAATCGAATAAGTGAAGAAATGGGTAGAATTAGTCCATGGTCATTCGCAATGTACAAGAAGAATGTGTTCATAGGTTTGCTTATTGCCTAGAGGCTGATGGATGGCATTTCCAACATTTGATTTAAATAAATTATTTTAATTTTGTTTGTTGAATACTATTTAATTTAATTTATTCGTTTGTTCTTAATGTATTAAACCTATTTCCTTGCCTTCTGTTTATTGCGCACTCTTGACTATATCTCCGTTATTATTAAAGATAGACCCATCAACATCTACACTACTGTATTTATGAGACAGGGTTTTATCCAAATCTGTAAAAATATGCAGGGTATTCCATTTAAAAATAATAATTTTTTGTGCAGCTTTTTAGAATCACCCTGTAAAAAATTGGATGCACGCGAAAAACGGCAAAAAATAAAATAAAATCGATGTTCTCGGCGTTTTTATAAAAAAAAATTATTACGGTTTTATTTAATTCGTTCCATTATTTAGCCGCTCACTGTATATTTATTTTCTTCAAAACTGATTCTGTAATTCAGTCTCCAAACAGCACAATAATTTGTTTTTATTATTGTATATACTGTATCTGAATCGTAAATATCCAAAAGGAAAATTGATCAAAGTAACAAGTGTGTTAAAGTCCAAATAAAAGTTATGCAAATAATGCTTGCCCTTAAATAAAAAGTGTATTAAAAGATTTTGTAGCTGCTCAAATAGCTTTTATAAAATACTTTTGGTTGTGGCACATTTTTGGTATTAATTGGGCATTTCTTTCTGCTTCATAGGCAAATTCTCCAAAATATTTGTGGCAAGCTTCACAGACTTTAGTTTCATTAATGTCCATTAAATGTCTAAATGTCCTTCCAGTACGTATATCCACAGTTACATGGACCTAAAATAGAATGTAAATTAGTCAAATAGAGTTTGCATTTTGTACCAAAGCTTGGTAAATGCATATTTGGATGTTTCAAAGTAGCTTCTTCTACATATAATTACTTTAGTAATAGATAAATCTATTCGTTCTTATTAAACCTTGTTTATAAGATTGACCCTCAACATTAGAGTCTGGGAAATAATAATATATACGAGAGCTTTGAAATTAAGAAATTAAGATGCGTAAGGAAGTTTGGTTATGGATGCTACTAATAAGTATTTTTTCGGAAAAGCATTCATCGGAACTTTTACAGTTACTTTATTAAGTGTTACACTTTTTGTAAGTAACACCACGTATTATCGAACGTTGTAACTATTCATCGAAATTCTTAGCGTCACGTTTCAAATGTTACTTTGTTATTTTAAGTAAACAACACCTTTGATTTGAGTTGTTTTTTGTACTGATGTCGGATATGTTTTTGATTTTGATTTTTTTATTTCTTTAAAAGTTCCGAAAACATTGTATTTTCCATAAAAGAGTTTTGGTGCAATATTATTTATAACTTTGAGGTTCAAAATATTAACCTCAAAAAATCGGATTTAGAAACAGTCATATTATTTATAACATAATATTCACGAACTTATAAATAGGTATATTATTTGATTGGTTTACAAGTTTTTTAGGTTTTTTTTCATAAATAAAACAGCTTTTTATCCTCCAAACTTTCGTTTATTTGTTTTTAAACCTCTTCATGTAGCAAAAAAAGGTTTAAAAAAAAATAAACGAAAGCTAAACGAAAAGAAAATAGATATTCTTGTATATACTACGTCCTGAAGAGGTTTAAAAACGAGTAAACGAAAGCTTAGATGATAAAAAAACTGTTTTATTTATTTAAAAAAAAAGACTTTAAACCCCGTAAACCATCAAATAGTATTAATAGTATATTATTACTAGTGATAAAATGTATCAATAATATTATACATAAGCAAACACGGTTTGAAGAATACTTACTCGGTTGGTATCGTCAAAGGGAATCTTGAACAGTATTAGACCATCAGCGAATTGTTTATCTCCAGTTGTCGTAAATGTAAGATTGGATACAAAATCATAATCAGCACTTGCATTACAATGTTCCCATTTCTTCACCAAAGTGTGAGCTTCTGCAAATGCAATGACATGCTGAAAACCTTTACTTTAAAAAACAAGAAAAAAAAATTAAATCCCGCAAAGGTGGTGTGAAGGCATTACCAAAAGTATAAGTAAAAGTTTAATTTTATTGAATTTTTCCATCGGAATAAAATTTTATTTTTCTTGAATATCGAAGCACTAAGGATTGTATCAGAATGATTCATAACACGTATCCACATTAGAGGTATGTATGTTATGTGCTCTGCAATTATTTTAATATCAGGAAATCTATCTATTATAGTCGGGCACATGAGCGCACATGGTAATCCAAGATAACATCTTTAAAAGGACAAACAGCTTTACCTGTATAATAAATTTTGCTTTATGTTCGCTTGATACATGTTTGTTAATTTCAAAGCAAACTATAAAATTACTTGCAGTTCAAAAACTTAAAAAAACTTAATAGTCACCCACAATTCCTGCTACCTCACTATACGTTTCCCCCCCTTAAACCATATTAATACTAAATACAAAAATAACATCATACATCAATGAACGAGCAGAAATTAAATACATATTGTGTACACTGCTATTCAAAAGTAAAGCGTACGACTACTGTAAATGATTTGGGCAATATTTCGTTAATATAAACTCGATCTTTATAGTTTGTTACCAAGTAATATTGAACTTCAAGAAATTATCATAGATATAAATTTTACATATTGGTTTAATTGTTGTATTAATATTTTCTTGGGTTACTGTAGAAACCTTTTAAACGGAAATCTAATTTAAAACATGTAAATAAAGTGTACGCTTTACTTTTGAAACGAAGCGTACGTCGACCGCACCTTTTAAAACCTATAGTAGTGTTTGTTTGTTGTTTCTAAATTAATATTCTTATGTCAGCTCTCTGATCAAAAACTTTGCTACGTATAGTACACAAAG
Organism: Ignelater luminosus; assembly: GCA_011009095.1. NCBI lineage: Eukaryota > Metazoa > Arthropoda > Insecta > Coleoptera > Elateridae > Ignelater > Ignelater luminosus. Next base: position 37,297 of record VTPC01003915.1, read on the forward strand.
GTTTTTTTGTAAACCGATTAAAATGGCGCATTAAATATGGAGAAATAGTTATGTTTCATAAAAGTGCGCTGACGCGCCACTTTTTAAATGCAAGATCGAAATTTTTTTTTTTTCTCAAAAACTATCAGGTTTAGAGAGATGAAGATGGATAAACAAAGTAAAGTTTATGTAGTTCTAAACAAAAGGTTTTTTACACTTTTTCCGTATCTTGCTTCGCTATTGCGTAATTTATCCAAGTAGCACAGCTTATTGTGCCAATATTTTTGTGGTATATTGGCTTTAAGTGTTAAATGTAACGCTTTTTTATAGAAGTAAGACGTTGGCAACCAAGATCTGCCAATTGTAAAACTACAAGGTAAGAGATACATCTCCATCTAATAAAGGAAACATATTTAGCTGCACTTATTGCTAATATATTGGCTGCCAATGTTAATCTAATATAAAAGTGGTAGTTTAGAAAGATATCTTAAAGCATCCTGGGGTTTACATCTTGCCAACTTATTGGTAATATATTGGATTCCAAGGTTAGTTTAATATAAGAGTGTTAGTTTGGGAAGATGTCTTTTAAGCATTCTCGGGTTTACATATGTTCAGTTTGTCGGTAATATACTTCTCATCAACGTATATCCAACATGAAATTACTATGACTGTTGAACATCTATATCGTACTTATATTGATAATACAATGATTGCCAACCTACCTGCAATATACGACTCGTATATTATTTTATGCTTTCATTTTGTATTTATACAGGGAGAATACTTTCAGACGCAACATACTCTTGTGTATGCAATGTAATTAAAATCGAATATTTTCAAATGCTATAATACAATTAGTTTCGTTGTTATGGTTTTTTATACTTAAATTGTTTAAAAAACAATTTAACATAAGAAACCATGACAAAGAAATTTATTGTATTATTCCCTATGTTGCATTTGAAAATATTCGATTTTATTTACGTTGCATATACAAGAGTATGTTGCATCTGAAAGTATTCTCCCTCTATATATTCTACTGGTGTATATAATATAACTATATGATGTTTCCTGGTTTTCTTTGTCACTTGATTGACATTCATGCTTGTACACAAACTACTTATCACAGTGTCAATTTTAAAATCAGCTGTAAAAATTAACGAATGTCCGTTATTGGTACCTAACTTAATAAAACACTTAAACGAAGAAAACTAAATTAAAGCTATGGAAATTTATATAACTGCATCATTGAAAATCTGCATTTACTAATTTAATCTGTTATTTTTTAAAATAAATCAATCCATATTTTGTGAGGTTGTTTTACTAAAGTAGAGTAAAACAAATTTGTCTTCCCACTAATTTTACTAATGAAGCTCATGAACACGTCATCTTAATGCAAACTGAAATAACTGCCAGGACACCCTTTTGTGGTCAGTATGTAAGAAATCTTTCCCTTTATCAAATAAAATTAGAGAAAAAGAAAAGAAAAGAAGTATTCAAATCATAAAACCTTTTTTTAAAAAAAAACATTCTTTAATGGATATGACTTGTACAATCTTAACACTTAATTTATTTATTACAATTGATAAATAGTACTCTGAGTAAAAACATGTACGGGGTTACTACACCAGTGTCTAGTTCTCTAGTCAGATTTTAACTTATAACGCAGCACTGTATTACTACACTGAGTTCACAGCAAGTCCAAGGGTTTTACACGTTTGAGTCTTCTCACGTCTTGAGTAGTGTCCAAAAGCTGATTGACTTCAGCATTGGTGTAGTTATGTAGTCGTTTTTCGTGTTTCTTACATCCTCAATTCATTTCACGCGTAGATCATCATGGATTTCCTTGTTGGTTACGTATCTGTATGCATTGGTAATTATACACAGGAAGTTGTTCTGGATTGGTTGGATAACGTCGAGATTGGATTTTTTTAGCACAACCCCACAGTCGTACATCCAAATTGGTTTAAAGATTGCCGGGTAGATCAATCTTTTGGAACCTAGGTTTAGTTGGAAATGATGCCCAATTAACCAGTAAATTTTTCTTCTTTTGTATCTAATTTGATCAGCTTTTTGCTTTACATAGTGTTTCCAATTTAAGAACAATAAAATTTAAAGACATTTTTATTAGTAGGTGTGCGATGTGTACAAAGTTTTTTTTTAATTGTTTGTCCTTTTTTCCTGCCGCCATCCCTGTCTTTTGCTGTGCAGAAGAAGGTTCCTACCCTTTAGAAGAACTTCTTGTCTGTTACAGTATTGAAGCGGTTTCGAATTGCCTCTGTAAATTGAATATTACAATTAACCCCTTAACATCCACCTACGTAATAATACGTACTAACGTAAAATTTTGTTTATTTGCCTATGTTTTTTCACTAGTAAACGAGACGTTATGCTTTTGCTGCCTTGAAAGGCTAATCATTACAAAAAGCAAAAAGAATTTAGAAATTTATAAGGAATAACTAGTGAAAAATTATTTGTAAACTGATAAAATTGTAAACAGAAACGGTTTTACATAATTTTCTTTTTAATAGATTCAGTCGTATAAACAGTCAATATAACTGTAACTTAAACAATAAGTATTCTCCCAAAATAATAGTTTTGATATATTTATAAACGTAGAAAAGGTTAGATTTAAAATTCTTAATTATTGTTATCCGTATGTACAATTAATACAATAAAAGTAAATGCACTTACCTTGTGTTTATGTTGATAGTTCTTCAAACAAATGTTCACTACAAAATGTTCGCGATAGGAAACGTGGAAGGTGCAAACGAAAAATGAAATTTCGAATGGTTTTTGGTTCTACAGAGAAGACAGAGGGATGCTGGGCAGAATGTTCGAGCACGTTGTACCGTTAGCTTTTACGAAGTAACGGATATTATAATAGGTTTCGACGGTTTCAGACAGAGGCATAAAATAACTATATCACTTCAATCAGTGCCAATTTTACCAGAATAAAGAAATAGGATATATTTTGGCAAAAGTAATTGTCTTGGCACGGGTATATAGTAAGGCAAGTTACTATTCGATACAAATGTTCAGCTCTTTAATGCAGTTCTTGTTGATTACTGTAAAGAATATATTCTTTAATTTAAGAACAATACATACAAGTTTTAAAAGTACCGGTTTTCCAAATATTTTTAAATTCAAAGCATCATGAACAAATTTCTTACAATTAACCCCTTAACATCCACCTACGTACTAATACGTACTAACGTAAAATTTTGTTTATTTGCCTATGTTTTTTCACTAGTAAACGAGACGTTATGCTTTTGCTGCCTTGAAAGGCTAATCATTACAAAAAGCAAAAAGAATTGTGTTATCACGTTTAAGTTTGCTAAAGACCGCATGCTGCCCTCGTATTATTCATTGTAATTGGGTATCTCGTAGGTATAAAGGGTATATGCCGTTATTTTTCTGAGTAATGTTTATATTTCGGCACATTTACCTAAGATTTAACGACTTGTTGCATTTAATAAATGATGTTAGAATGTCTAATCGCATCTTTTTTCTAAGTTGATTTTGATACCTATCTACTGAAATGGAAGCTACGGGTGTAATATACTGAGAAAACTAAAAATGAATATGTAATTTTAGTAAGCGATCCTCAAATCTATATATCGATGTCGTTTTATTGCTTTACTTATAACCGAAAAGCATATTCTAAACTTTAAGTAATAATAGTAAATGTTATAAGGTACAACAGAACTAGACGAATTAAATCACAATAGGTTAGGTTAATACCAGGTGGAACTTTATAAAGATACAGTACAAAAATGTACGAGTTAATTAATTATAACCTAAAGGTAATTACATATGTATACGATAAATAACAGAATTGCAATTACAGTCTTTTTCATTTCATTCTTTTATCTCTCACTTCACAAAAAGAACTAAAATATTGTTTAGTGCTAAATATTAACCCCTAATTCATATATTATACATATTAGCTGCTATATTTAATAATACGAAGTTTGGAAAATTTTGAAGACATGGATGTTACACCAGTTCTTTCCTTTATCGGATTAGCATGAGTACCTGAATATTTGACAAAGTAAGGAATGCCGAATTGGCTTCGACCGCTTCAGACTGAGACGTAAAGTGCAAGAAATTAAATTTTTGCTAATCCTATAGCGGAAAGGTTAACTGGAATAGACTTAGTACGCCGTTCAAATAACTTCAGATATAAATTAACGTTCTTTGCAATTTTACGAAATAAGTTGTTACACTACATATGTTGTTTTTTTAATTTCCCCGTTTTCAATGGGTTATGTACATTGAAGCAGTATTTGCCAAAAAGACCCATAATTCACTTTTCAGGTAGTACTAATATCTTATTCCAAATAAGAGAATTAACCGTGTTTTCTAGAAGTAAATAATATTAGAAATTAGTAGAAATTTAAGTTACTTATATGATATTGCATTCTTGTCACCATAATGGTCATCAGTACTCTGAACTTCTCTCATTTTTTATTTTTGTAAGAGAATTTTTTCACACTTTATAAATATGTATCCTGTTTTGTTTATTGGTTCGAGCATAAGGCGTATATTGGTAGTATATCACCTGCCAATCTTGTGGCAGCGTAAGATTGATATATTGACTAAATACTAGTTTTAAATTTGGTTACATTGATTGGCTGGAATGGTAGAATTTATATTGGCAATATCCCCTTTGCCAATATTGGTATAATAAAGTAACTGATGTGTTGGCTCTATATTGAATTCATATTTGCTTTCATTCCTTGGTTGAAATGACATAATTTATGTTGGCGATATGTTGGCCTGCCAACATTTATACAATAATGGTTTCTGTACTATGGTAATATACCTATTTCAAGGGTTCTCAAACATGTTGTTTGTTTATAAACAAGCTATATATAAAATATAGCAAAAAGAATTATACTTAGCAAAGTCTGGTTTTATGTTGGATATACATTGTTTTACGATAAAATGTTTAGCCAAGATATCATGTATCTATAATATTAGAGTTACCTTGGTTATATATTCTGTGCTACTTGGGTAATGTCAATTTAATGTTAAAGATTTACATTAAGTACCATTTTCCCAGGCGAGGTACGTATTGCAATAGAACTAGTTTAATAAAGGCTAATTTTTAGCTATTACACAACATATTAAAAGTCTTCAGAAATCGCGATACGCTTGCACCCCAAAAATCTGAAACAGGTAAGGGGAAAGAAACAGAAAAAGAAAATGTTACCAATACAAATCATATCTACTCAATTTTGATGGGCGAGTTTTATGTAGGTAACACTATTCAATTCAACTAAATTATATTTTTGTATTGTTTAGCTTCTTTAATAATAAAATTCTGGTATGTATTAGTCTAGACACTTTAGATTTAGAAGATATTCCGACAAATAGCGGAAAGTTGGGGAAGGATCTAAATTTTTGATACCCTTCCTCTTTGCACTAGAAAGTCAAAAATACCCACTTCTCTGCTATTTTAATATGAAAATCATTAATTTTTATTTTTTTTATTCATTTATTTATTTATGCAAGTGACGGTTTATTGTTCATAGGAATGGTCCAAGCTCCTCTGATAATTTTCGAATGCTTGTAGCTGGAGATGATTCAACAGCTTGAAGTGAAGCCTCATGATCTACGACAGAGGGCCGTCCAGTTCGAGACCGCATTTGAAGACTGGTGTCACCATTAATGAATTTTTTAAACCAATTTTGAGCCGTACGATATGGCATCTTGACCTTCAACCTCGTGCAATATACGAAATGCATCAGCAGCACTTTTCCTAATTTCCAGTAATGTCGAAGAACGGCCAAAATTTCTACAGTGGGCTTGGGAATTTTGCTCACTTTGTAAAGTTCAAATTCGAAGAATCAAAATACGATACAACAGAGATTAATCTGTAAACAACGCTCTTGGTATTACATATGACTTGTCAAATAGTTAAATTTTTAGAGTCAAAGCAAACGAAGACTTTTGCACAACCCTAATATTTCTAATACTTTTACCCCAGTCACACGGCTCAAAAAATGTAGACGAATGTCATTATCAAACTATAGCAACTAAAGCAAATATTCGCATTCTTCAGGGTTTGCTTTGGAGGCGGTATTTTGTACACGACTCGAAGGAAATTTAACCATTCATCAAAATACATTTGTCAACATTCGTCTACATTCTTCAAGTTGCGTAGCTAGGACTTTACTATATAGTGTGCCCAATTTAAGTTGCTATAATTGTACCAATACAGAGTTCAATTACTCTCCAATTTTATATATTATGTTTTTATTTAAAATTGGGAATGCATGGTTCATAAATTTGTTTCTTTCCATGATCTACATCATGGGGGTAGGAAGTTTTACTTTCAAATCTAATACTAATACATTATGCCCTAATTATTCTTTTGATTGATAATAACAATATCCGTTCCTCTGTTGGAACCTTAGTTGAACATACAGTGAGTTCCTCCGAGTACGAAATACCTTGAGTGGATCTTAGGGACAGCGCTATCAAAGACCGAACTGCATTATACCTACATACACGAAGTAATTGACGTTTTGCTCAAAAGTACATGTACTAGGATGCAGAGGGTTATACTGGTACTTTTGCTTGGTATGCCCATAAAGCGGTACTGTTGAAATTAATTTTTATCAGCAAAAACCACTCAGATGAAGATAGTCCAGACCTTTCCAACATCCACTGATTAGATTTGAATATTTTTAAAAAATAGTTACACCTTTTCCTTTAGAAGTCAATGTGGACCAATTTACGAACAACTTAATACATATTGTTTGTCATTTCTTTATATCTAGTAACAATCTAACTCCGCACTACCTGTAGTGACATCTCGCTTTGTGTAATTTTGGTCTTTATTTATTTAAAAAAATTGAATATACAAAATTGACAAATAAGATTCGGTCATTTGCCAAATGTGTTGCCTACCTACATATAGCGAAATAAGTTGTATACATACCGTTTGTATAAATCCTCGTACTATTTGCGAAACGTAAAACTTACTGGCACATGAAAGACAAGCCTATATTGATAAGTGAATATGAGCATTTAATGTAAAGTTGAAATTCAATTTGAACTTTTTGTTTTTCTACAGTTTTATTTTTCTACATTTCTGTCATCAATTTCAAGTGCTGGTTTTCTGCCACTTTCTACAATACCATTTAGCTCTGAATTTGATTTCTTACCAGATTCTGCTGTTTACACTTTAACATGGATGATCTTCTTTTCTTATGACAACTATTGTTGTTGTTATTAAATCTGCATTAGTTACTTAGCGTACTTAATGTAACATCTGCAGAATTGAAAATAAGATTCTAAGTTGTACAACAAAACCACAACTCTATCAACTGTTGTATTTAATAATAACTAAATTACATAATATTTAATTACAATAATTTTGTTCATAATTATAGCATTTTAGCATAATTGTTAAGAAATAATAAACATTTTATTTAAACACGTTTTTTAGTTCAAATTGACTTGCTTATGAATGATGTTCTAAATCAAACAAAATACAAGACACCAACTTATTAGCTCTGTCATATGATAGTATAGTAATTTCCAAATGCCCAAAAGGAAAGTTACTCATAGTAGTCAATTTGTTGAAGTCCAATAGTATGTCGTGTACTTCATGTTTGCCCTAAAATGGACAATAATTTAAGTTATGTAATTTCTAATAAAAACTGTAAAATTATAAAATGGAAACAAATAGTCAGAGGTTCAAAGCAAAACAGTGAAGTAAACCCTTTCAGAAAGGTAATGAATTCTTTATTTCAAATGCTGAAAGAAGTCTGTCTGGAACATACAAAATGCCTTGTCCAGTTTTACTGTCTATTTAGATAAACATTAGAATAAAACTATGTACTCCTCTGTGCAAAGTGACTTACCATAGGAATGGGACACAATTCGGGTATTAATCCAGCATTTCTTTCCAACTCATATATAAATTCCCCCATAAATTTATGAAGTGCATCACAAGACTTTTTTTCATTTATGTCAAATAAATCTATTGAGTTTCTTTCAGTAATTATTTCCACTTCTATCTTAGACGGTAAGAAGTGAGAAATTATAGAAGAGTAAATAAAAGCAAGAAAGCCCATACTCTTATGTTATTATCAATAGCCGAAGTTACTATGCATACTCCACTCGTTTACTGTCTTTCATCAACTGTTTTAAACGTTGTATTCAATATTGCGATATAATTAGCAGAGAAGTGGCAGGATTGGGCTTTCTTCAAATTAACACCGGCTCCTCCATACCCTCTCTTAATCTAAAAAATATTTTTTATTATTTTCAATTACAAGATGTTATTTTTATTCAGAAAAAAACACACAAACGCTTCATGAATATTATTGGATTTATACACTGACCGATAAAATTCGAATAACTCAAGCAATTCGTAAGTTTTAATCTTTGGAAGAATTATTACATCTATGTGATGTTTTTGCATTTACAGAAACTTGGTTAATAGTTTAACTTATCTTTAAATTACCAGGTTGCCATTTTCTCAGAGATGGTAAAGAAGGTAGAGTTAGTATTTATGTAATTACTTGCATAAAATTAAATTGATTTCTATTTTTGAAGCACAACTCGCACCATTTTAAAATTTGGTGATTGAACCCAATGAAAAACTTTTAACTTATTGGTTGCCTTGCAAATTTTTAAAAACCAAATTGTTTGTAAGGTTAGTTAAATAATCAAATATCCTTGTTCCTACTAGGTTTTCGATTACTTCCGACTAGGAGTAAAGTCACAAGACTGATTTGCAATAAGAAGGTAATTCCTCAAGTCTTAACATTTGGAATAACTGCTAGTATTTTTATTTAATAAGAAATAACCTTTGTTAATTATGAATTTTAAGGCATCTGCTACTTAAATTTGATACATTCCTTAGATTGATCTGTGATCAACGTCACCAATTAATTTGTTTTTTATATTTCAAGCTTTATCCATGTGAACTATTATTATCTGATTTGTTTACACATTTTGAAGGTCATGTTGATGTTATTCTTTCAGCTACCCAACAGGAACAAAAACATTACATTGACTGTAATTTAAATAATATGAAAACAAATTGAAGACTATAATGGAGCAAACATAAAAAGCGTTTATTACTTGAGAATAGACAGATATATTATTTAATATGAACAAAGAAATTACATATTATGTTTAAAATAAATTTTAAAAAATAAATTTTTCAACAAAGAATTAGAATTCTAATTTTCATTTGTCTTGTAACTTTCTTATTATTTTTCGAGGCAGCCTATGAACACGAATGATGCGTAAAGTACGTGAACATCCAATTTTAACCTTTTTTTATATGTTTAAAAAAAAGTGTAAAAATTTAATTATTGTAAAGTAATAAATTCGACAATGTTCTTCCATTGGGGGTGCTTTTCCTCCAAATATTAATACAAGTATACCTGTGCAAATACAAGGACATTAAGTGTAAATACTTACAAGAAACTCACTCAACAGAAGTATATAAATAAACAAAACATTAATTTGATTTTTTTTTAAATGTAATATCAGCAAAACCATGGTAGCTCAAACTAAATACTGCTACCTCCCTGTACGAGATGATTTTTAAAACGTATTTTCTAAAAATAAAAATTCATACATCATGCATCATTTACAAAGTCCTTCATGTTTATCTCTATTTGCAAGATAATAGCAAAATAAAAGCGTAGCCCAGAAATATACATGAAGCTTCAGGTAAAGTTTTTTCTGGATAAATTCTGAACATAAAATTATAAATAAAATTTTCCGGTTGTTTTTCTGCACGAAGCTGTTCGAACGCCGAGTTTTAAAAGATTAATATCAAGTACATACTAATTGAAATACTTAATATACAGTGTGTCCCTATTTCAATGCTCACTATTGGGATCTCGGAAATTGTAAGAGATACGAAGTCGGTTAAATTAGAAAATTTTTGGCTATTTTGGAGATCAGTGTACTTATGCTTTTGTTTTTTCAAAAAAGTTCACGGCTTACTAGATATTTGCTAAAAACGAAATTATCATATCTTTTTTTTGAATAAAAAGCATTTCCCACTTTGTGTGCCATGGCTTTAAACATATGAAAATCATTGGCTTTTGTCAGATAAATTACATTTGTTATGTAACAATTGCTAAAAGTAAACAAAAGACGCTTTTAAGATAATTTACTAAGCATTCACAGATAGCACCAGCTAAGCATCTAATGCCCCATAAAAGCGAGTTTATTTTGTTTTAGCAATTTTTGCATAACAAATAAATTTCTTTGATAAAACTCCACGACTTTGTGTGTTAGATGTCATGGCACACTATGATGAAAAATGATTTTCACTTCATAACTCGGTAACACAAAAGAATAGCTAGGGCAAACCATGTATCACTGAAAAGCATTTAAGGCGTGCAGTTCAGTAATATGAAAATCAAGTAGGCGTTCCATTAGAAAAATTTGGATTTACGTTTCGCCGCCGAAATAAAACAAAAGACAATTGCGAAAATAATTTTTTTGTGTTTCGGAGTAAATTCTCTAAAACACTCTTTTTGCTGTTCTTTTCTATCTTTGCTCGTTCCTGAGATATTTCACTTAAAAAAAAATAAGATAATTTTGTTTTTAGCAAATATCTAGTAAGCCGTGGGCTTTTTTGAAAAAACGAAAGCATAAGTAAACTGATCTCCAAAATAGCCAAATCTTTTCTAATTTAACCGACTTCGTATCTCTTACAATTTCCGAGATCTCAATAGTGAGTATCGAATTAGGGACGCACTGTATATCATTACAAAGAGTGTTCGTAATAATAGAAAATCTTAATCATCAGTATCCTTTTCTCAATTCTCAAATTCTGAAAGTTTGCGCAACACATCAATTTTTCAATTTCTTAAGCTACATTTACGTCAAGTGTCCTTGTTACCTTTTTCTTATCATTTGCATTTTCGATTTGTTATTGTGCTACACTTTAAAGTACACAGAGAACAGATGCTTTTACATGATGTGGATCATCAATGAATGTTGCTAAACGTTTCTCAAAGGCGACATTCAAATTGAAGGTCGGCCCGTGAGTGAATTTTTGCTTACGCTCACGCAAGCTTTTTTGACTACCCACCCATTCACTCACGGATAATCTTTAGTTACAACCCACTGACACTGACATATGAAATCATTATTTCCGTATATGTCACGAGATTCTCGAATCCTATAAGCCATAAGATTCACATGGATTACGAGATTCCTACGGGCACGAAATTGCAATGATTTTCATGAGTCTTGAAATACCCGCGTCACTACATTTTCATAGGTCACATTACATAATGTAGGTTCAATTTTAAGAAATTCTTAGTATTTTTCATTTTCTTCGCTCTTTTGTAATTTTTGCTTGCGCAAATTACCACCTCTTTCTCGGCACGCTATTCCCCGTTTCTCGTTCCCAGTCCTTAAGGCTACGGAGTAAATCAAGGTAGTGTGTGCTCATGTAAAATTGTAGGTAGTATTTTATTTCGGTTTCGAGGCAACTCGCTGTTACTTGCTGTAAGCTACATGGTCCAAATACTTTCATAACCCAATATGATTCGTTACTCGCAGTAAAGCTTTTTGGCTCACGTTTACGCTCATTCGCATGACAATTGTTCCTCTTGCCCATTCGTATCGTCACCCAAGAGATAATTTATGTCGTGCGCCGACTTCTAATCCAAATCATGTTGTGGTAGAATCTGCAGATTGTAGACTTCTAAAAACAGAAAATTGCTCTTCCTGCCTACAATGTATGTATGTATGTATCGAAAACAAATACTCAGACAACCAAATATTAGAAGAAGACATTGATACCTAAAATCCGCAGGTCGTCGGTAAGGTCGGAATCCCTAAGTACTTCAGAAAAAAAGGCCAAAATGTGCTAAATAAAACCTCAAGATGTCAACTTGACAATGTTTACTTTTATTTAGGGCTCCAGAACGTCTCAAGCGAGACCCACGAAAAGTATTTGATTCTTTAGATACATTATCGAAGTCAGTCTGCGATTACAACAAATGAAAGGGTAAAGCTCCAATTTGCTAAGTTCTGATGACTAGAATTTTAATATCTTTTCTCGTTAAAAAAGTTAAATACTACAATTTAAATAAAGTTTGAATAAAAGTTTATATTTATTTACGAGTTGAATTTTTAAATAAATTTTGATTGACAAACGTTTAATAATTTGAAGAAAATAAGAATTGTCGTCGCAGCAAAGAAGTTTCGTTCTATTTTCTATTCAAAATTATTTAACAGGAAATGTATAGTAATTATTTACTGACTTTGTATGAATTAAATCTTGTTTATAAAAGAAATATTATATGACCTTAGGAAGGCCTTACCCGTATGTTAAGTATTATCAAGTGCTTAAGTCATTGTGATTACTCAATTCAGATATTGCTTTTATCAATCGTCTTCACTGTTGCATTCAAAATTAAATAAGATAAAATCTTAACAAAGTTAGGTTTGAAATACTTAAAATTAACAAATATTAACATAATTATAAAATACTGATATTGAATACTTAAGAACTATTAAAACTATTTTAGAAACTATATTCAAACACACCTTAAGTAATTTCAAACATTCTTTGATCAAAAGCCTAGTACATGTGGTAAAGTTTTGGGCTCTTCATAACCTGACCTGCAGAGGGTTGTATTGGTATTTCTATCTGGTATGGCTCATAAAGCACTACTGTTACAATTAAGTTTTATCAGCAAGACCCACTCAGATGAAGATAGTCCAGACTTGTTCATCATCCATTGATTACATTTTGAATATTTTGGAAACATAACTAACCTTTTCCTTTAGAAGTCAGTGCGGACCAATTTACAAACAAATTAGTATACATTGCTTGTCATTTCTTTATATCTAGTAACGATCTAACTTCGCATTACCTGTAGTAACATCTGACCTTGTGTAACCTTGGTCTTTATTTATTAAAAAAAAATTAATAAACAAAAGTGACATATGCGATGCGGCCATTCGCCTAATGTGTTGTCTAACTGTATATAGTAAAATAAGTTGGACATATCGCCTGTATTAATTCTCGTACTATTTGCCGACGCAAGGGTACTATAGAGTCTGTTCTTGTTGATAACTTCTAAATAAACTCAAAAACACAGCTTATACCAAAAGCTAGTCGTTGAACCGTGGCTCGAATGATACTCCGGTACACGGAGTATTCCAGAATCGCCTAAAAACAGAAACAGATGCCAACAGATCTTCCGCGGATAAACTCCAGTACTCTTTTCTTGCAGTCGGTGAACTTACTCCCAGAAATACAATCGAACTGTACCCAGAAACAATGGAAAAATGGAAACAAAAAACGAAAAAGATCTACACAACAGTAACTATTCACAGATAAACAAAATCTAATCAAACACAATTCAAAATTAAGGGACAATAGGAACCTAAAAACAAATCTTTGAAAGTTGGTACGTGGCCTTAATAGTACAACGGCGTAAAATAATTTATCAGCGAAAAGCGAAAAACGCCAAACTTATAAAATTGACAATATTGATCCTTTGGTCTAAATAATAAATAGAATCCGCATAAAGCGAAAACAATGAATTTTCACAGTCTTTTTGCCGGAAAACGGTAAAATGAGATTTTTAAAAAGACCAAAAATACAACTCGATAAAGATTTATTGAAAAAAAAATAAACTTAAAATGAATTTTGTTGTTAGGTGTCCATCAGTCAAGTACTAGTGTACGAGGGTTGCTATTTATATTTCTGGCCTAACAATGAAAAAACAAGTATTTATGATCGAAACTAGTTTTATTGTTTTTCAAAATATTCTCCATTAAGATTGATACACTTTTCCATGCGTTTGAATCAATTTTCGAAGCACTTTTTCCACTCTGTTTGAGGCAGCTCCAAAATATGCGTTTTGAAACAAAAAACGGCTTCTTCTGGTGTTGAAAATCGTTGACCACGCAGTTTGTTTTTGATGTACGGGAATAAAAAGAAGTCATTGGGTGCCAAATCAGGGCTATATGGTGGATGGCCCATCAACTCGACCTTCTGGCTGGTTAAATATTCAATTGTTTAAGCAGCGGTGTGAGAGCTTGCATTGTCATGATGAAGAATGATTCGCCTCTTCTTTGAAGTTTTCCGAATATCTCCAATGACTTCTGGCAAACAAATGGTTGTGTACCATTCAGAGTTGACCGTCTTACGTTGCTCTAACGCCACTGTTGCCACATGACCGGTAATGCCAAAGAAACAGGCAACCATTTGCTTCGATGTGCTTCTTCCGCGAACAACTTTTGTTGGATTTGGCTCGTCTTGAAAGACCCACACAGTTGATTGCTGTTTTGTTTTGGGGTCATATGCGTAGATCCATGATTCGTCACCTGTGCAGATGTTATACACAGCCTTTGATGCACCTTTTGCAACTTTTTTCAACATTTCAATGCACCAGTCGACGCGAGCCTTCTTTTGAGCATTGGTCAGGTTATGCGGGATGCAACGGGAACAAATTTGTTTTACGGCCAAATGATCATGTAATATCTTGTTGATGCTAGTCATACTAATGCCCAAAGATGCCTCAATCTCACGGTATGTCACATGACGATCTTGTTTAATCAGTTCACGCACAGCATCGATGTTTTCAGGCACATCGACAGATTTTGGACGGCCTTCACGGATTTCGTCCTGGAGTAAACATCGGCCACGTTTGAATTCATTATACCAGTTTTTTACAGTGCTGTAGGATGGAGCTTCATCGCTATATAATGTATTAAGTTCATTGATGCACTCTTGTCGTGATAATCCACGTCGAAGGTTATGAAAAATAATTGCACGAAAGTGTTCACGGGTCAATTCTATTTTTTTTCAATTAACTGCAAACAACACTAATCGCACTCAAATGACAAAATGTTGTGGTTGAGGTTATGTTCAACAATATAAAGTTTACACCGGAAATGTCAGCTGACGCCTGGAAACAGTCAGTGTTGCCAAGGCCAGAAATATAAATAGCAACCTTCGTATGTAGCATTTCTTAAGCATTAGACTTATAGAAATCCACTGTCCGCAGAGTTTTAAAAGAACTTGTTTTGTGATATAAATAAAAAAAATTTGACTTACCTACCATATTTGAAGTTTTCTTACAAATACGTCTACAATCATCCGTGTTAAAATATTCACACAACATTAATATTTTCTGAAAATTTTCTATATAATAAAAATAGAGTTTTACTATACGTTTCAGATACAGAAATACCCTTTACGATCCTTGACCTAGTAGTTTGATACCAAAAGTTAGGCTGGGTATAAACCTACTTATTACTTGATACTCCATTTGTTAAAGGCATTCACACGCTTGCCAAATTTCATATTCTTTGTTTTCTGTCATGCGACGAATTAAAGCACTTTAGTAAGTCAGCGTTAGTAGTTTTGGGATCAGTATTAACACTAAAATAGAACTATCTGAAGCTTTGTATGCGTTTCTGGAACACCTTGTATAATAAATTAATGTAATGTTATAGTTTTCTAATTTGTTTTTTGAAAACATGTTTGGATCATCAAATCGATTTAAAATTTTACAGGTCTTATCAGCAGAATTATATACAGCGTCGTTGATGACCGTCCAATGACAACTTCGAACACCTAGCTAATTTTTGGAGACTCTAAGATATTTTTCTTTATGATCTTATAGCTTTAGATCAAATGAAAGATTGCCCAAAGCATTGTTGAAGTAGCTGCTGCGGCTAGTTTCTAATTTCCTTTTAGGCACTGATCAGCTTGATAACTGGTATTTTGCAAAGTTAGTATACTACAGAATAGCGGCGTACAAAAATAGGTAATATCGGAACCGCATTGAAAATAGAAAATAAATCTTGGGGAAAGAAATTGCTTGTTTTCTTTTTTCCAATACTATTGTTCATTGAGGAAAACAGAAATTTGCAGATTATATAAAAGTAAAAAAAGTCTTTTATACAAACCAGGAGTTACTATAACTTAAAATTTCAAAATTTAGGATTTCGGTACCAAAATGAGGCAATTCAGTTAAACAACTGTGTGTTGATTCTTATGCATTGTTTATTGAGTTTTATGCAGTAAAAGTGTATAAGCATTGAACTAATGCTTTAAATCGTGATTTCGAACTCACAAAAATTATTAGTTAATTAGACTTTTAAACGGCATTGGCATTGAATATTGTCAATAACTTCTGGAGATACACGGCCAGTGAATTTAGAAAATTTAAAAGCAAGAATTCGTCAAGAAATACGTCATATATCTCAAGAAGTTGTTGACACTATTCAAAAAGAATTTATTCGTTGCCTTGGCTACTGTCAGGCTGCCAACGGTGCACAATCTGAATATTTAATTTAGTTGTTTTTTGAATTTTACATTACCAGTAAATTTAATATTGTGAAATTTTGAGGTCGGTTTTCTTCAAAATTTTCTTATGTGACCTATACCCATAATTACCTTACCGTATGTAAAAAATGTGCTCTTTTAAATTCCGTAATAATATATAGGGGTTACCATTAAAATGACTTTTGATGACGTCATACCTCCTATATGACTCATATAAATATTTTCTGTTTAAAAAAATGTCCATTTAAAAATAAAAATTATAGATATGTCTGAATTTGCGTCGTTTACAATGATGTAATATACAGTAGTAATATAACAAAATTCTTTCAATAGTCTCTAACATTTATGTCACATTTATGGATTGGTTTACTGGAATTGAACCAATAAACTCCACTATAAGTTAGAACAACCTTTTATTTTTTCCTATTTGGAAATTTTTAATTAATGTGACAAAAAGGATTTATGTATGCTATTATTTGTTTGTAATTATTGTTTTAGCTTGCTTGTGATATTCGTTTTCGAGTCTTCAGTTTTTTATGATAACTACTGTAAGCACCAATTAATGTCTACTACTTACTCAACACACCTACAGCCAATACTTACTGCATAATTGGAAGCGGGATCGTATTTTATATGTCAAAACAACTGCATCAGTAATAATTATATTTTATTTAATTATATTTTGTGCAGTATTTTATTACAGAATTAGTATTCATTTTACCAAGTGCGGCGTAGTTACAGCATTTTAACACAAAACCTTTTTTGCTATTTTAGAAATTAATAAACATTTTATTCTAACACTTTTTTTAAATTCAAACAGGCTTTGAATAATGTTCTAAATCAAACAAAACACAAGATATCAACTTATTAGCTCTGTCATATGATAGTATGGTAATTTCCAAATGTCCAAAAGGAAAGTTACTCATAGTAGTCAATTTGTTGAAGTTCAACAACAGGTTATGTACTTCATGTTTACCCTAAAATGCAAAATAATTTGAGTCGCATAATTTCTAATAAAAACTGTAAAATTATGAAATGAAAACAAATAGTCAAGGGTTTGAAGCAAAACAGTGAAGTAAGCTCTTTCGGACAAGTATTGAATTCTTCACTTCAAATGCCGAAAGAAGCTTATCAGGAACAAATGCATTGTTCCAGTTTTATTGTCTCTTTTAGATAGGTAATTTGTCTGTTTCGTGCTATTCAAGATTGTTGTTAAAAATTTCAAATTTTACGAAAACGAAAAGTTTATTGTTTTAATAGTAACAACCACCTTAACCTTAACAAACATAAAGCAAACCACTTAAATCCCCATTTAAGTATTAGAATAAAACTATGTA
Organism: Ignelater luminosus; assembly: GCA_011009095.1. NCBI lineage: Eukaryota > Metazoa > Arthropoda > Insecta > Coleoptera > Elateridae > Ignelater > Ignelater luminosus. The sequence goes on from VTPC01003915.1 coordinate 54,925, forward strand.
GTCTGTTATGCAAAGCAGTTTACCTTTGGTATAGGACACATTCCAGGTATTAATCCATCGTTTCTTTCAAACTCATATATAAATTCGCCCATATATTTATGAAGTGCATCACAAGACTTTTTCTCATTTATGTCAAATAAATGTACTGAATTTCTTCCAGTAATCATTTTCACTTCTACCATAGACTGTAAGAAACGAAAAATTATAGGAAAAGAGTAAGTAAAACCAGGAAAGGCCTTACCCGGATGTTATTATCAAGAGCTAAAGTCAGTGTCAATACTGCATTGATATATTGCTTGTTATCAATTGTTCTGATTGTTGAATTTAATATTGCAGCATAATTAGCAGAAAAATCACAAGATTGTGCTTTCTTCAAAATAACATCTGCTCTTGCATAACCTCCTATAATCTGAAAAGCATTTCCGTTTTATATTATATATAATTCACAATAGAGCAATTCAGCTAATATTACTTGTATTAAAAAAAGCACACAAAAGTTGCCTAAACATTATCGGATTTATTGTAAGTTGCAGTTAAATTTCACATCATCGTTGCCCAAGCAAAAAGAAATTAAATGAAATTGAAACTGAATCCAAAAACTACACTTGATTATTATCTGTATACCAGTAATCCAAGAATATTTCAAGATACCTGGAAATTAAACTTGCTTATATGCAGTAAGTATATGCCTGTTTTAGAATTTGTGGCGTGTAGTACAGTGATATACAGGGTGCCTTCAAAAGGTTGGAACATAGCTTAAGTGCAGACTCCTAGGATAAAAATAAGAAGATTTAACCCAACTTACCTATATCCAAAATTGTCTCGTTAAGTTGGTACAAGGCGTGAAGGGGTTTTGAAAAACAATTAATTTTGCGTATAAAAATAGTAGGCTTTGATCGATTTTTATAATTTTTGGTATGGCATGTTTCGAGATGGCTTTGGTCTTCATCAGTAAGTTGTAAGTGTATTAAACAAAATTTTCAATTTGTTTTTCCAAAAAGATATTTTCTTTAGAAACACTTTTTGTATCTTTGTAATTTTTGATAACGCTTAAGGTTTATCCATAACAGTAGAAATAAAAGACGAACCCGGTGAGGAAATGACCATAATAACTGTTTATGGACCTAATGAAGATGAAACTGCAGAAATAAAAAATAAGTTCTGGGAGGAACTTAACTTTGCAACAGAAAATAGTAAGGGAAAAATTTTTGTTATAGGAGATTTCATCGTGAGGGTAGGGAAAAACGGTAAAATCATAGATACTATAGGTACACATGGAGAAGAGAAAGAATGCAACAATGGAAGAAGAATGATAAATTATTGTGCAATAAATGATCTAATAGCAACAAATACTTTTTATGAACACAGAAATGTACACAAGTATACAAGGCAAGGGAAGGAAGAACTAGATAGATTGATTCTTGATTATATATTAACGGAGAGGAGTAACAGAAGAGTGATACGAGACGTAAAAGTAAGACGAAGACCTGAGATAAATAGCGACTATTATCTACTAGAAGCAAAAATTAAGAAAACAAAAACCAAGGTAGAAGAAAACACAATAGAAGATATAAGAAACATAACATATGAAATTATAAAAACGTATAAACTGGAAAATAATGCAATAGCAAGAGAATTGGTGGAAAAATGAAATAAAAGAACAAGTAAAACAAAAAAAAAAGAAAATGCAAAAAATATCTAAGCAATAGAACAGAAGATAATTATAATGAATATAAAGAACACGCACACAAGTAAAAGTTATGGTGAGAGCAGCAAAGAAAGAAATTTGGAAAGATTTTGGAAGGCAAATGGAGACAAATAGTAAAGAAAACCAAAAATTATTTTATAAAGTATTAAAAACAATGAGATAGAGGAAAAAGCCTCAACAGTGCAAAATAATTAATAAAGAAGGACAATTGCTAACAAAAAATTATGAAATTATACAAAGATAGAAGGAATACTTCCAAGAATTGCTAGATAAAGAAGATTAACAGGAGATAGAATATACGCTAAAGAAGAAGGTGAAAACGAAGCAATATCAGGTGTACTAACAATAGAAGAAATGACTGAAGCATCAGAAAGAACAAAAAATGGAAAAACTCCGGGACATGATGGCATTACTGCAGAAATGTTAAAAAATATGGGAATAAAATTCCAGACAGCAAAACTTTATTATTTCTTAACAACATAGTAACTGTGTAAAGTAAACGATGTAAAGAAATAGTAAAATAAAAGGTAACTATAAGTTAACTATTGGTTAAGAATGTCTCGGTTTTTGTAACTGTAGAGTTACTCTTAGATTACGTTTGGATAACTTATCTGTGAGAATGTCACAAAGCCTAGCAATCTTCCGAGCATTTGAAAGTTACATTGCATTTTCTATATCTTTACTATATAGTTACTACTTAGTTACGCTGCTGCTGCCGATGCCGTACGTGTGCTGACGATAAACCGTTCATGAAACTATATAAATTATATTTATTATAAATTAATTATTGTCACGGCAAATTTCGAGAAATCCAAAAAGTCAAACAAAATTAAAAATATTTTCAACTAATCCGTTTTAGATCATTCTATTATTTTTATTGTTTTTTTGGGGGGGTTGGAATGTCTCCATATTCAGGTGGAATGAGGGTTGCCTGACATTTTTTTTATTTAATAGCTTTGTCTGCCTCTGCCACCGGGATTTGAACCTGAGTTGTTGGTTTGTAAGTTGTCCTTCTGACCAACTGCGCTAACAAGTTGTAGGTGCTATTGTGAATACGCATTGAATATATTTATTTTATATCGTCACTAAAACTTTGAAACAGGTTATTGGAATTATTATGCACAATTTCTCACAGCCATTGTTAACAATTTCTTTTGAACATACTCTAAGGCAGTTTTTGCAACAACCACAAAATGTTTGTTTTTATATTCTTAACTCTTTCTTGTAAATAATGCTTTGCAATAATAATTGTTTTTATTTTACATTACATTTCGTTTTCGCTCAGGGCTAAATTTATGCTAGAATACTTACCTATAGTTCATGTTGGTGGTAGCAGCAAATAAATAGTCAAAAAATAGGAACGTTACCATAAAATATTGTTTTATTGTAATATGACGTGCTTGGGTCTGAAAGTAGGCTTTAAATGCTAATATTACTTTATGGGGACCAAAAGACAGCGCAGTTGCCGTAATGAACCTTTTTGATTTCTCTAGCAAGTAAACTTTCTGTAAATTGACGGTTATATAGCTAATAAATATCTTACAAACGGTTACATACGGTGTCATAGGACCTAGATTGTAACTATATAGTTAATTAATCCAAAGATGCCTTAAAATAGTTAATGGAAAGTAATCCAACGGTATGGATGTATAATTATAGTTAACAAAACGTTATATTACTGTAAAAGGTAGTAAATGTTTGCTGTCTGGGAAGGTATCAAATTATTTGTAAATATATGTAATAAGGCGTGGAAAGAGAAAAAAATACCGAAAGATTGGCAAACAGGTGTAATCTTGCTCATATTCAAGAGAGAAGATGCACGGAACTGCAGTAATTAGCGAGGTATAACCCTATTAAGTACGGCAGTAAAAACCTACGAAAGAGTATTAGAAAATAGGCTAAGAAAAATAGTGGAACCAACAGTACTAGAAGCACAGAGCTGATTCAGAAAAAAAAGAAGTATGCAAGATCACGTATTTACAATAAAAGAAATTGTACAAAAAACGCTCACGAGCAATAACAAGACCTACATGGCATTTATTGATCTAAAAAAGGCGTTTGATAGGGTAAGAAGACAAAAGGTGTGGGAAAGCTTAGAAAGACGAGGCGTAAATAAACAGCTTATACACGCAACTAACAGCCTATATAAAAGAATCGTTCCAAATTAAAAGAAGATTAAGGCAAGAAGGAGTAATAAGTCCAGCACTATTTATAGTATTCATGAATGAAATAATGAGACAGTGTATGCCGGAATTGAAAAGACTATAAGTAGGATAGAGAAAAATGCGGATTACAGAACTATCAGAATGTGCATTCGCAGATGATGTGGTAATTATGGCCAGAAATGAAAAGGACTTGCAAAAGAATCTTGAAACATGGAATAAAGTACTAACCAAGTTTGGAACGAGAATAAACAGTGTAAAAACGAAAATAATGGTAATATCTAAAGAACCACAACAGATAAATATACAGATAGTGGGAGAGACGATAGAACAAGTAGAAACTTTTAAGTACCTCGGAGTAACAATAGAAAATAAGGGAGGACAAAAAAATGATATTAAGGAAAGAATAGAAAAAACAGCAAAATTATTTCATACAATAAAGAATACTTTTATCGGCAAAAAAGAAATCTGCAGAAAAACTAAAATGAATATTTTTAACACA